>VYZP01032941.1:0-39939 GCA_013400635.1 Hypocryptadius cinnamomeus
AGAGAGGAGAAAACAATTAAACTCTCTCCTATTTCCTGTGAATGAAGAATGTCCCCAGTGACAGAAGAACCTGGCCTGGATGCTGGGGGTGGCACTGGAGATGGGAACCAAATGGACATGCCCAAACTCTTACAAACATCATGCACAGAGGCAGAGGCAAGTGCCAAACAGCTGGAGCTGGAAGCAGAGCTGGGAGAGGCGGTGGAGACACAGCACCCTCTGCTGGGTCCTGTGATCCTGCACAGGGCTGCTGCACCCCGGGAGCCCCAAACCCACACCCTGGGCACCCCAAACCTGCACCCCAGCAACCCAAATCCGCTACCTGCACCCCAGGATCGATAGGCAAAGCTCTCCTCCCCTCTGTCTCATCAATTCAAAACTTAGCACAGCCTAAGGGGTTGTGGAAAAGGAGTCTCCAAAGGCAGCATTCCCCACTAGCACTCCCATCGATGGAAAAACACAACCCCACAAGCACCAGCAGCAGCCTGTTCTGTGCTCCCGACTGTGTCAGAGGCAGAGCAGCAGCTGGGCAAGGCAGAGAGGGAGCAGGATGTCCTCCCCAGCACTTTTCTGCAGAGGAGCCAGCATAGAGAGCTCAGCAGCAGCACTCACACTTGTTTGTGCCCTGCCAGGAGCAGCTTCCAGAAGCAAGGGAGGATTGGGGTGATGCTGCACCCCCTCATTTATCTGGTGCTAGAGACAGTGCCAGCAGAGCCTCTGAGACCCTGCCTTTTCAACAGCTACTGAACTGCCCAGAGAAGCTGTGGATGCCCCATTCCTGGAAGTGTTCAAGGCCAGGTTGGATGGGGCTCTGAGCAATGTGCTCTAGTGCAAGCTGTCCCTGCCCATGGCAGGGGGGTTGGAACTAGATGGTCTTTAAGGTCCCTTCCTACCCAAACCATTCCATGATTCTGTGGACATGGAGCTAAGGGGACACAGGGGAGCTGGATGTAGCACACAATGTGAAGGCAGCTTCCTGCCCTGCTTTGGTCCCCTGACTCCAAAACTTGACTTGACTAATTACTTACTACTGCTCCAGGCCACCTCTGCTCACTCAGCACAGCTCTGGGCTTTCCCAGTCCTTATCTGCATGGCTCTGAGGATGGCTGTGGGTGGGTAAGCACTCCCTCAGCCTGGCCCTGGGGGTGGCTGTGTCACAGCAGGAGTGGACTGGCCTCACTTTTACCTTCCCCAGAGCAGGAGGTTTTCCTCTCTCGCCTGTGCCTGCACAGCCTCAGCGTGCTGAGAAAAGCCAGGCCCCGAGTGCTGCGAGGGAGACGCTGACCAGGAGCGACCCAGAGCACCACCACGCTGCTCCNTTGAGAGCTTTAAGCCTTTAACAGGTTTTTTTTTTTTTTTTTTTTTTTGCAACAGCTTGTGGAGGCAAAAAAGCTGTTTTGTGACCAGCTCTGGCTGAAATCACAGACCCTGACACAAACACAGCCTAAGGAATCTAAGGAATCCCAGCCCCCAGCTCAGTGCAAGAGCTTTGGAGGGGTGGTGGGGAAAGCTCTGCCCCACAGCAAGAGCCTGTGCAAGAGCTGGAAGAGGGGGTCCATGCTCTGCATCCTTTGAGGGGGAATATGGAAAAGAGAAGGAGCTCCTGGCCTGACCCATCACTACTGAGCAGCAACACTCATGGGCAGGCTGCAGATGGGAGAAAGAAGAAATTGGGGCTGAAATTTTCTTCCATGGCCCACATTCACCCACGACCCCATCAGTGCTCTGCAATCCCCACACTTTATTGGCAGCGGGGGAAAAGCAAAATTCCCCACCTCGAATGGAAAGTGACACCCAGCAGGGACATGCCCAGAGTGTGTCCACAGACACCCAGCTCCAGGAGGGCTTGTCAGGACATTGGCTTCACCCCCATTTTCTCACAGCAAGTTTCACACTCAGCCTTTTCACTCGCAATCCCAAGGACTAACCAGTCACACTCCCCAGCATCCAGCACAGAACTGGGACAGAGATATGTGCTTACTTACAACTGTTTTTAGGAAATGTGATACCTGCCTCCAGGAATGAAGCATGTTTCATGCCTCTTGCCAGCTTAAATCACAACCCCAGCAAGCCCAGGCAGAGCCCTGTGTGCCCCAGCACTGTGGCATCTCAAGCAGGCACCTCACACGTTTTACACCACTTTTTCTCTCACAGCCTCGAGGTTTTGACGAGCTCATCACTCAACTTTGGACCTTTCATCTTTGGGTTCATGCAGAGGCCATGGGGCTGCTTTGACTGGGCTTTTCTCTGGATGACTGTTTCTCTACTGACTCACCTGTCCCTCAGCCTCTGGGAGCCCTCCCAGCTCCTCCCATCACACTCAGCTTCTCACGGGAGAGGAAACAGGGACCTCCATGAGTGGCCTGGCACAGAGGAGGAAGTTCTGTCACCTGCTGCTCTGTATTCACATGGTGGAGAGGAACCTTCCCAAAAGTATTGTCAGCATGCTCACTAACCTGACAGTGCTACCATGAGACTCACAACAACTTCTTCTCACTGATTGTGCAGCCCAAAAGCAGCCCCTTCCAAAGATTTCCCAAAAATGGTCCTCATGCCAATATCAGGATGCCAGACCAGGACTCCCAGCACACTGACACTGATGCCCTTTGTGGGTAATGCTGCTCCTTGGGACAAGAAACCAAATTTGGATCCTCCCAGTTGCTCACTTGGGAAAAGCCCATCAAGAAAAGCTTATACAACAACAAAACTATGTCAAAAACTGGATTTTGGCCCTTCCAGCTGAAAAGCGGGCATCACCGATATGGAAGTTATGAGCATATAGTGAAGGCATTAGTTACAAAAACAAACCAGCTGTCAAGAAGAAGGGGTCCCTGCACACAGTAGTGCCTGAAGCTGAAAACAGCTGTTTCAGCTGTCATGAGTCAGCATGTGCAGACAGACTAAATCCACCTGGGAAGAGGCAACCTCACCAGAGGAAGCAGCCCAGTGCTGCTTGGGGAGCATTCACACACCTCGCCGCCAACCCAACTGGATTTGTTGCTATGGAAGGAATCAACAGTGACTAACAACTTCTTGTGGAGCAGCTAAAAGAGCAGAGATAGCAACAGGGCTGAACAGCCAGCTCAAATCTCCTCGAGGCCACGGGGAGCAGGGCCTGACAGCAACACAGAACTGCTCGGGCAGCTTCGGAAAAGGTCTGCCTTGTCTCCAGCCAGCAGAGAAGAAAGCAACATTTAACCTCCAGATCCTGCACTGAAAATGGTGTCCCCCACCCCAGCAGAGCAATGCTGGAAATGCCACTGCAGGGCACAGGAAATGGAGTGCCATGATCAGGGCTGGGAAGCGGCGCTGCTGCGCTGGAACCCGTTTGTCTCCGGGCAAGGAGTGCACAGAGCTTTGGCACCTGAGCATCAGCCCCAGCTGGGAAGGAGGCACCAAATAAGGGAAAGATTCTGGAGAAGTGACTCCTGGGGAAAAAGCGTTTCAAGTTAAAAATTGTTACTTCAGGTTTGGAAGTAAATTTCAGGATCTGGTCTTTATCAAGCGAGGCAAACTTTCTTCAACATCAGCAAAGCATCTGTGGAGCAGAAAGCGGTGTCAGAGTCAAAATAGGCTGCAAGAGACAAGTCCATTAATCAAGAGACCAGATGCAAAACTGCCTGTAACAAATGTGCTGTCTCCACTGGAGTGGAAGGGCCTGGAGCACAGCAGGACGTTCTCCTGAGTCTAAGGGTCTCTTCAGTGACAAGGGGTTGGGATACAGAGCACAGAGCCACACAGCTCTGCTCCAAAACACGTACCACACTCATCCCAAATATTTTCAGGGTTTCTTGGGCAGTCAGGCTTTTCCAGGCACAGCTTCCTTGCTGAGAACTGTGTGAAATAACATCCAGGCACTCAAAACGTGCCATATTCTCACTCCCAGCTCAAGGGTTAGATATATCACATTAAGATCATTCCTCTTTTTCCACAGGCAGCTCTCTCAGAGCACCCAGTCCAACACTGATACAGAGATTCCTGAAAAGCCCAGAATGCTGCCGTGGGCTCGACTGGCAGGATATCAGGAGGAATTTTTACTGCTACAGGTGTAAGCCCACCAAAGTGCTGGTAGAAAGGGTTTTGTGGAAATGGCTACCTACATAAAGGAGATGAGACAAAAGGGCTGTTAAAATTGTCTGGCATTTTTGCAGTGTTTACACGGTACCCACAGAGCTGTGGGCAAATTCCAGCTGGGCTAATTACCAT
This sequence comes from Hypocryptadius cinnamomeus, assembly GCA_013400635.1. NCBI lineage: Eukaryota > Metazoa > Chordata > Aves > Passeriformes > Zosteropidae > Hypocryptadius > Hypocryptadius cinnamomeus. Next base: position 4,207 of record VYZP01032941.1, read on the forward strand.
AATCACTTCTCTTCATATACCACCTGCAACCACAAATGGATAGAGGGCTTGCCTTGGCTGCTTCGTGCCACGTGTTTGGTGCAGGTTTCTGCTTAGCAGAGCACTGTCCTGCCCTCAAATGGATTCATTTCTGTAGCAGTAAAAGCAATTCCAGTGAAAATCCTGCTACTTAACATCAGACACCGCACAAACGTAAAATCCAATTTGCTGTGACATGGAAGAGAGAGGGAACCCTGATGCATCATGGCCTTGAGGCATAAAAAAAATTAATTTACAGGTAAAGAGACACTCCTGCAGCTCCCTGGTCTTTTGCAGTGCAGCAGCTCCAGAACACATCTCATGGCTGTAAGAGTTACAAGCCATCAACCCAGCAAGAGAAAAAGAGGAATTTAAGAAGCTCCCTGGCAAAAGCAGTGAGCTTTTGAGTTCTTCCTTCATCCCAGCAGGAGCAGGTGAAAGGAAAAATGTTAAGGAAGAAAATTATCTGCTTTAGTAATGTAAAGATCAAGCTATGGTAACTTCACTGGCTCCAGAACAAGTATCTGACTTCTAAATAAATTCAACATAATTTAGTAACGAATTTACTAGCAGAACTTTCAACTCTATGAAAGCAGGTCAAACAGAATATTTATATGTGTGTTACTTCCTTTTCAACCAAGCTTATATCTAAATTTGGTTTTCATGAATTAGTAATATGCAACATTCTTGAAAAAATATTATCATTAAACGAATAAACTGATTCAGTAACCTCTTAAAGAGAGGACTTCAGAGACCCTCACTGAACTGGATGGAAAGAGGATGGTAGAGACTCACTAGAAACATTTTTAATCAACAAAAGGAAATTCTGCTGTCGAACTGCCCGTTTGGAGCAGTCAGTAACGATGGCTAGAGAATATTCACACAGGGTTTATTATAACAGCTTCAAAATCTGGGGGTTTCCAGCATCAAATGTCATATTATTCATCTGGCACCGCATGGAAAATGAAGTCTCCAGGAGATCGTGCCCAAGGCAGCTTCTCCACAAAGCCTTTAGGGACCACAATGGCTGAATTCCCAATGCAATGTCCAGCAAAAAGGATTAAACACTCCCCTTGGATGTGCAAGCAGAGCAGGGACTGGGCAGCACATTCACATCTAAATACAGCACTGTGGGGGATGACACTGAAATACTGCATCCAGCTCTAGTGCCCTTATTTTTAAAAGGATGCTGAAAAATTGGTAAGGATCCAAAAAAACAGCCATAAAAGTAATTCAAAGGCTAGAACTGATGCCTTGCAGTTAAAAATTTCAACAGCTCAATCTGTTCAGTGTTATCAAAATAAGACTGGGAGGGGATTGGATTGCTGGGTGTAAAGTGCCTCCGTGGTACTTAAGGGCTCTTTACACTTGCAGAAGAGCAAAGCACGGGAACAAACTGGGAACATTCACTCTGTAAATAAGGTAAAAGCATCTCAAAACCAGTGCAATTATCACTGGAATGAACTCCCCAGGAAAAGGGTGGATTCTCAAGGCTGGATGTCTTTCTGGAAGTACTGCTTCAGCCAAACACAAGTTATTTGGCTTCATATAGGAGTAGCAGGGTGGAATTTAAGGACCTGTGATATACAGGAGATCAGACTACATGATCTAATGGTCCCTGCTGACCATAAACTCTCTGAATCTATGCAAACACGCCAGAGAGTCCTCAGCTGAGATATCAAGTTCACTTTCGACACAAAACTTTTCACAAATTGGCTCTGGTGCTGCAGGTCGTTTAGGATACAAGCTCAGCTCTTCCAGGCTGCATCTGGTTAAGCACTGAAAGCCCAGGCAGAGCTTTCTGTGTCCAGCAGGTAAGGGGGAGGCCACATGTGCACTAAAGCAGCCCCAACCAAAAGCAGCTTATACTCAAACACTCAGTGTTTGCCAGGAATAAACAGCATTCACCTTTCTGTGGCAGAAAACTGACACAGAGAAATGTGTGATGAATTCGGGTCGTAAGAGATCAGCTGCTAAGGCAGCTCAGGGTGTTGTCAGCCTTCTTCACTACTCCACAGCAGATTATTCGTGGGGTTAAAGCACAAAGGAGGGAGATTATGTGAGAAATTAAGAAGGGTGAAGACTGAAGAGATTGAACCCTGAAAGGCTTAGCATGGATTTGGGCCAAGAGAGGAGACATTTGGCCAACAGGCTGAGCAGAGGCAGAGCCTTCCAGAAGGATGAGAGCATTATCTCACGCAACCTTCACATCCCCACTCTTCCAGCCACGCTCCCCACCCGGGACAACAGGAGCTGCTCCCAGCCAGGCTGCTCCCACAGGTAGTTGTCCACCCTGCTCCATCTCCCTCTCCACTTTGAATTATGCAGCAGTGAAATCTGCTGGGGAGGAAGAGTAGAGCCAAGGACAGAGGAAATGACACAGAGTCCAGCAGGTTCCACTCCCTGATCCTCCGGAAGGAAATTTCTTTCCTAGTACCCACCTCCACAGTGGAGAGAAGCCTGTCTGGAAATGGCTCATTCAACACTGAAAAGGAATAAACATTCCCCATGGTAGAATTAAGAGGTTTGGCTGTGGGATACGAGGTGCCAATCTCAAAAAGTCTACAACAGACAGCAGGAAATGTTGGCCTGGGCCAACTTCAGACAAAGATCAAGGTTAGACTAACAAAAAAAAAAATCTCAAGAGAAATCTGTGTCTACAGCCTTCACCCTGCTCTGGAAAATCTCCCAATCCTGCTATTAAGATATTTTACTTCCTTTACCAGTACTGCCAATTCTGGCAGCATTCTCACCCCAAGTGCAAACTCTCCCTCCCAACACCACTGTGCAGCACCAGGATCATCAAACCCAGTGCTCTGAGAAAGGCCTCGTGTGCAGCAGCAGGAGGGGTTTGGTTACACACAAATCCCTGCCTGATCAGCACCAGCAGGAGAGGAAATGAGGAAAGAGTGACTGACAGGGAAAGGCGGTTTCTGGATGATTGTACTTGGTTTTGGGGTATGAGAAGCTTGTTGGAACACGAAGTCTCTCTCCACTCACCGCAGCCTCTTTGAGCACAGGGATAGAGCAGAGCCCCTCACAAAGCACAAGTCGTTGATGTCCTTGTAGTGCTCCCACCTCTGATCCACCACACACATTAGCACCAGATGCCTGCTGCCAGAAGGAGAACATGCCAGGCTCTCTCCCATTCAGGCAACATTAGTCCCTGCCTTGTTCTTCACAGCTAAATAAAACCATCAACTAAAAACAAGAAGAGGGGGGGAAATTATCAACACCAACTTCTGGAAACTGTTACAAATAGCTCAGTCTTCACTTTCTGGGTAGTGACAAAAGGTCAAGTTGTGCTGGAAAGGATCATTTGGGTTCTACATGACAGGAGTGCACAGGCTGGACTGGGCTCTGGTGGAGCAGCACTGAGCATCCACAGAACATCACAAGCCCAGGCAAAGTGGAAACAGTGTTTTCTGGTTGGACTGCTAACACAGGAATTGAAGCTGAGAAGGTTTTTATCAGCAATTTGAATACACAATTTATTAAAAAATTGAAGTGCAAGCAGGGATGGTGCACAACTGGCAGGCAAAAAAAGCCAGGGCTGAACTGCATGGCTGAGTGTCACGTCTCAAACCCAGCAAGACCAAGAGTGTGGTTTTGGTGTTTAACCAGTTTCAACTGCAGCCTGGCACTCTTTTACTTCCTCTGCACAGTACTCTTCTCACTGCTGAGGGAAAGAAAGCAACCTCATCACGCGAAACAAAACGGCTTGAGTAAAAATAAAGCCCCAAGGTGGTTTGGTGGCTGAGGTCATATCAGGAGGCAGAGGGGTTACAGGCAGGGGAAAGCACTCAGAAATACTCATGCTGCCAACCAAGAAAGAGATTACAGAAAAGGAGGCAGGGCAGAGAATTAATGCAAGTCCAGCAGTAAAGAGGCTGACAAGCCTCTTTCACACGCCACCAGCTCCCCCGTGCTCAAAACAGTTTGTAAACTGTTTCCTAAACACAAAGGGAAAAAAAAAACCCCAGACCTAGTCCTGACCTCCATGAATGAGTAACCAAACCCAACAGCTTCCTGCAAGCTTGTGGGGGTGAGGAAAATGAGGGCAGGACAGAGGGAACTCCACACTTCTCCCTCTCAAGTCTCGCTTCGGGCACAAAGATGAAGGATGCAACAGCTCTTGCTTTTCTCTCATGTGGGTGGTGGGTAAAGGCCAGAAATCAGGGAAGCAGCCCTCAGCTGACTGCTGGTGCCTGGCATTCCCACCCCAGAGAGCATCTCTGCTTCTTGCTGTGCTGCAGGGGAGGCTCAGCAGTGGCTGGCAGCACTGCAGAGGTGTGGATCATGAGCAGGCTGGGGGAAGCACTGCCATCCTCTGACAGCAAGGACAGCCCAGAACACAGCACACCTCAGACAGGATCACTCACTTCAACACTACAGAGCATCTAAGCATAGAGGGGACAAACTTCCTGACACAAGCCACTCTCCTGTGACAAGGTGCTGGCACTCTGACAGCTTGTGTGCATCTCACTGGCTCCTTCCATGAGAAAAACCCCAGGGGACACTCCATCCCTTTGGGGACACACCTACACCACTGCTCTGGTGGGGCTCAGATGTTTAACTGCTGTGGGAACAGCTACAGCAGCAGCACAAAGGGCATGTGCAGGCACTGCTGGGCTACTGGGCCCCATTTCCTCCAATCTCTGCACCAGCATCTAGTTTTGGGTTAAAAAAACCCTAAAAGCATGCAAAAGTCAGTCAGCACAGGACATCATGTGCAGTCTGCAGGGTCACCTTTTTGGGGACCATGCCCCAGCAGTGGGGGGGAAGGCAGCAAGTCTGTGTTTTCACCCTGCTCATCTAAGCCACAGACACAGCCCCAGCTGCCTGGGCTCATTTTCCAGATCACAAGATCCTAAAATGGAGCATTCTGAGGGCTTTGCCCACCTGACACCATGGAAGGATCAAATGATAGAGCCCTGTAGGAGCCCTGCACTTCATCCAGCAAAGATTATTCACAGGAGTCTGCAAACAAAAGATCGATCTTTCCCTGTCCTGAGTGAAACCACCCAACCATGCTGGCAGTGAGGAGAAATGCTCCCACCAGCTTGGCAGGGATGCACCAAAAATAATGAGTTCCCCAAGCAGCCCCTTCTCTGTGCATCTGCATGGAAGAACAACCATCATTACAGCAATACATCATTTCCACTTCTGCCTGTCACTTACCTCTAGCCATGTGTAATGGAACAGAGTAACAAGGTGAGGGGAAGAGCTGAGAGTGAGGGGGAAGCTCTCAGAAACAGGGGTGTCTGTGGGGTATATTTGCATGAGCAAAGTTTAGCCATGCTCAGAGACACTCAGCTCACCACAACAGCCTCTGAACAAACCAGACACTCCCAGGGAGCAGAGGCAGTGACATCCAGGAAACCCTAACTCTGAACTTGGGTCATTTCTGCTCCTGTGTGTGACTGGTCCAGGCTAAAGGAGCAGAATGCCAAGAAACCCCCACCACAACTGCTACCAGATTAAAATGAGTTTTTATCCCTCCAGATGCAAAGCCCAAGCTCCACCAGATGAAAAACTGCATGGATTGAAACCAGGCAGGAGAAGGAGCCAGCCCAGTCACCCAAGTGGCTGCTGCCCAAGAGGAACAAGTGCACAGAGCAGGAACAACAAACATCACCAAGGAAAAAGGGATGTGAAACATGCAGGAGCTGACTGGGACAGGGACCCTTTTCACTAAGGACACAAGGTCTCTGTTGAGGAAGCAGCTTGGGCAGCCCCAAGCTCCTGCCCACGCTCCTGGATGCACAGGCATTCCCAAAACTGCCTCATGGTAGTATTTATGGCTCATTCATGGAAGCCCTGGTGCAGTGTTCCACACTCCCTGCTGCTGAGAAGAAAGTCTGGGTAAAGAAATGGAAGTTAAAACCTTCTCTGAATTCCAGAGCTAATGATTCCACCCCAATTTCTCTGCCACTGCAAAGGGGCTGTTGCTCCAGGAGCACCCAGCACCACGCAAATCCAAAACCTCTATCCCTGACCAGCAGGCTAGAGGAAAATGGGAATGTTCCTGCAGCTGATGCACAGGGTTGTGACAGCAGATCTTGACTCTGGCCTTTGCTTTCCCAAGAGCTTTTCTGGTGGCCCTACCAAACTTTTGATGGCTCTACAAGACTGACCTCTCACAAAGAGGCTAAGAGACTTAATTCTTTAATGATGATGAAGTATTCAGACATCTGGAGAGAAGTATTATTCAATTACTGGCCTGCCAAGGGAAAACCTCTCTTCCCTAATCTTAGCTGCAGCAATCTTTATTAGTGCCTGCATGCTGTGTGTAACACAAGGAAGTGTCTACTGCAGAGCACAGGCAGCAGGCAGCAGCAATTGTGAGAACCTTAACTCAGCATTTCCTGACAGGAGTGATTAAAATCTCAAACTCAGTGTAATATTAGCACTTTCTCAAGAGACTGACAGCCCGTTTGCCCTGTTTACTTTACCAATTCACAGCCTGCAGAGCAAACTGTTTACAGTACTATCAGATTTAAGATGAATACAGAGCCATGGCAAATGAAACCAGTGGCAGAGAAGAAATGGCAGAGGTTCAGCTCTTCAGCTCACCAACAACTGCTCATTTGCTCAGCCTCCTTTTTTAGCATTTCTCATTGGAATTGCACATGAAATGACCAGATACTGCCAGGTAAAGGGTCAGCCTGGGCCCTCCTGCCCAGAAACGTACAAGAGACCACAGAGAGCAGCTGTTCACAGAATGAAACCCCAAAAGGCTGTGGCCAAAACAGCCAAAACCCTGAGCACAAAACAGCCAGGCTGCAACTCAAACACTTCCTCAGCTTGCTCTGAAACTGTCCCTTGTCCTGTGTGCCAGCAGTGCCAAATCCAGTGACGGCGAAGGGGCCAACCACAGATTTACACCCCTTGGTGTGCACAGGTGGTGTGTTCCTCCAGTCCTCCATCTTCCTAGAAAAGGGGATTGAGCAAACTGTGAAACAGGCAGCTCTGCCAAGCCTCTACCTAAAAGCACAGTGCAAGGCAAACTGCCAGCCCCACATGCTTCCCTCATCCCAGAAATGGCAGTGGTTTGAGCTGGCCTTTTCACTCTTGCCATCCCACATTACTAACTCCAAGTTGTGGGCTCCTGATCCTGAAATAAAGCAATTTCAGGGTCTTTGTATAGAGCTGCAGGGAGAATGAAGTGAGTCCTGAGCAGAGATGTGTAAGCATGTGCTGACAGGGACAGCACACACACCAGCAGGTCCTGGGAGAGCAATCGTGCAGCACCTCCCTGCAAAGTGTGTCACGTCACAGGACTGGCACCTCACCACCTGCACAGCGAAGACAGTGACTACTGAGAACAGAAAACATCCCTAATAGATTTCTTGCCACCTGTAGAACAGCCAGCATCCTCACAGTCAAACCACTTGTGGCTGGGTTTGAAACAACAGCCTCTGGCTGAAGGGTGCAAGCAGCCTCTCTCCCACACCCTGCCCAGAATGCATCCAGAGCTGTTATATCTCCACTTGCAGTGTTATATCTGCTGCTGGCACCTGAACTTACCCATTCTGCCCTGCAAAATCCCCTTCTCTGGCCCAGAAACAGCTGCCATGAGGCTGATGCCTCTGCTACCTGCAGAGCACAGCTATCAGAGCCAGCACAGAACACAGCCTGCCTCTGCCTTTTCAAGGGCTGAAGCTGGCAAGGAAGGGACTGGGCAGGCAATGACATATTTAGCCTCATTTCCCCAAAATGACACACAAACGCTGGCACACGTCCCCTGGGAGCAGAGCTGTTCCCTTCTGGCCGGCCGGGGATGTGGGGCAGAGGTGCTGCCAGCACCAGGGCTGCTCCTGCTGCTGTCCCGGCACGCAGGGCCCTTCCGAGGCCAAACACTGCCACACAGTGGCAACTCGGGGCTGCTCGGCTCCTCTCCAGCCAAGCAGCTCCAAAACACCCGGGGATGCTGCGAGGAGCAGGCTAAGAGGCTACAGCTTCAATGAGGAAGGAGTCCAGAGCTTCCGCAAGAGCTGCTGAATTCATCCAGCCCACGGCTTCACAGCTCGGGAGCTTTGGCAGCGACACAGATTTAAGGTTTCCTTTCCACGTGGTTATTTTGGGTGATATGGCCCCATAAGCACTTGTGCCACCTCCAGTGCTGCCCCACAGTAGGCACAGGCAGCTTGAGAATAAATATCTTGGCTGCCAAAACTAACAGTGCCCAAACCCAGGCCCTCAGCTCCCTTTTGCCATTCTATTTCTGATGGTGTGGCTTCTCCATGATCAGAAAGCTCCTGCTTTTCAGGAGCCAATGTTTCAAACAGAAAGAAATCAAGACTAATGGTAAATATCAGACAGTGCCAGCAAGCTGCACTTCAGAGAGCACAGACCCCACTGAACAGAGCAAGGGGAAGCTCTAGCACAAAGTGCTGCACTACAAACACATCCCTGCCTCCCACTTTGCCAGCTGCTACTCTGCCTCCTGTGACAGCACTGCAAAAGAGAAACCCCCACCAGTGTCCCAAAAGCACTGAAAGCATCTCATGCCAAGCAGCTTCATCTGTGATTGATGGAGAAGCTAAAGCTTGGCACGTTCCTTTCAGTGGTGCTGAGGAAGCAAAAGTCCCCAGAAGAAAAGCTGAGGAGAGGGAAAATAACCAAGGGCAAGAACATCTGAAAAATGCTGCAGCAACGTGCCAGAGCTTATCTTTCAAAGCCCCAAGACTTCACCCCAGTTCCACCCAGCTGAAGTCACAAACTTGATACAAAAGCACAAATCTGAGAAGCTTTGGGCCCCACACTGTGCAGGGAAGGTTTTCCCAGTTCTCCTAAACTCCCATCCTTAACAGCCATTTTAGGACAGGCAGCCCAGAGCTCCCTGGCAAGTTCTCTTGCAAGTCAAATGTGCCAGAGCAGTGCAAAGATTCCTGGAGGATGAGCTCCCAACCACCACTGCCTTTGCCCCGCATTCCTGGGCCTGACAAACAGAGCTCACCCGTGCTCCTCCTGCAAGGCACAGCTGGACAGGCTCAAAGGAGACACCACCACTTAATTATATTTTTAATTCTTGCAAAAGAAAGGTGCTGGTCTGGCCTCTCAGCAGAGCAAGTTATGCAAATGTAACACCTACACCGGAAATTGAAATCACGGTTTTCACATTCTCAGTGATCATCTGGCAATGGGACAAGTGACACACTTCCAGAACAAGCCTCAGAACTGCCAGGGTCACTGTTAGCCCTGGTCTCCAGCACTTGACCTCATTTCCCACCGGGAACCTCACCCAAGTTAGAGCCCTCAGAGCAGAAGCATTTTACAGCATCTTCTGTTTGTGCCTCTCTCCTGTTCCACATCAGCCACGCCAGCGCGCGCTGCCAAGAAAGGGATGGTAACAACATGCCTTAAACACGAGAGGCACGAGGTCACCAGCTCCTCAGCCTGACCCAGGCACAGCTCCCACAGGGAAAGCCAAAACACTGGAAAATTTAGCAACAGGAAAGCAAAACAGATCCAGTGTCATTCCACTGCATTCCAAACACATGAGACCGAAGCCAACCGCCGCCTCCTGCAGTACTCACGTCGCTGGGGCTGAGGTTCCCAAGCCCGTTGTCCTGCTCAGAATCCCGGCTGGAGTCGTGGCCCTGGCAGGAGCGGGGGTGGGAGGGATGGATCCAGATCTCCAGCCTGGTGGCATCATCTCCCACTTGTCGCAGGGTGGATTTCTTGCCCTTGCCCCGGCGGTTGGGGCTCACATCCAGCACCTGGTGTTTCCTCTGCTCCATCTGCTCAGACTGGGCACACAGGACACATTCAGATCACCCACGGATCAAGGGTCAGGGGAAATGCATAATTTCATATTCATGGAACAATTAGCCCTTTCCCCTGCTTCACAACAACAGTAACTCATGGACACGTCCAGAATTTGGTTCTGGCTCTACAGGACAGCACAGGTGAGCAGTTTTCAATTCCAGCTACCCCAGGACAAGAAAAGCTGTGTCCAGTCCCAGGAGCACACGGCAGCTCATGTGCTGTATTTGGGGTGACTCCCTGGGGCACAAAGGCACTGCAGCCTCCCTTATCCATCCCCACAGGTGTGGGGCACCTATGGAATAAAGCAATGATTGCATGCCAAGGCCATGCTGCAAACCACAGCAACCGACAGCCCTCGCTGAGCTCAGCTACATCAGATTGTGACCCAGAAACAAGAGATTCAGCTGCCCAAACCACCCCAAAACCATCATTCTGAGGCTGCCTCTCTCATGAAATTTCTTAAAGTAGGTAAGGAGTGGCTCCAAGTCCAAAAGCCACCATGCTCTCCACGCTCTGCAGCACAGGACAGGTAGCACAGGCAGGTGCAGCACCCCACAGCCCAGCTCCAAGACTCACCTTGCGTTTTGTCTCCTCAAACAGACTCATGAGGCTCTCCTTGGCAGTGAGGATGGGGTTGCTGGCAGCCAGGCTGCGCATGTAGTAGTACACAGCATCCAGCTTCCTCCTCTGCAAAAAACACAACAAAACAAGAACAAGTGGCTCAGAGCTGCCATTCCTCTGGGACATTCAAAGCCCCAGTGCTCTCATGTGTTTCCCTTTCTCCCTCCCTCAATACTGCCTAGGACAGACAGACACAGTGAGAATGGGCCTTCTGAACTGCTCTGCTTTAAACCAGCACCTTCCAGTGTTGGGAACTGGCAGATCCCTGTCAGTCTCTGTGCCCCAGCACGATGCTTCCATTATCTGCTGCCACATGTTCCCTGAAGTCAGTTTTCCTGCATGGCTGGAGCAGCCAGCACAACTGAAACCCGGGGAAATCACGTGTGGAAGTTGCTCTGACCAATGCCCACAGGTTCAGTGATAAGACAGCAAACAGATGGCTCTGAGCACAAAAATCTCATGCAAAAAGTGAGCTGTGTTTTCAACTTAAAACAATTACACTCTCAACAGCCCACAAAACAGTCCCCAAAATCCCTGAGGGAGTAGCGTGTATCTGACAAAGATGCATGAAGCCACAGCAGCTGGAATCCACACAGCACATCCTGCCATCAGCCTTTTTTTTCTTTTAAGAAAAAACCCAAACCATCTGAGCACTGCCCTAAACAATGCCTTTCTCCACCAGATGGAATCTCCCAGCCATCCCAGAGGTTCTCCCTGTGCCTGCACATCCTTGCCTGAGGAGCATCTTACCGTGTAGATGGCCAGAAGTGCCAGCTGGTTGTATGGGCGGCCGTTTTTGGGAGCAATTTGCTGAGCCTTCAGGTACCAGCTGGGGAAGGGTAAAAACAGAGAGAAAAGGTCACTGAAAGGACATCAGGCAGACTTCCTTGTCCTCAAGGGTGCAGAACTCCCCCTGGAATTGGCATTTCTGCAGGGAACTGGCCCTTCCCACAAGTGCCCTCTGCCTGCAGGACTGAGCACAGACAGTGAGCTGTGCCCATCCTGGGGAGGGATGGGGCACTGGGCAAGAGAGGGCAGATCCAGCTGCAGAAGGAAATACCCCTGGCTGACCCCACAGATGAGCAGGGGGCAACAAGTGCTGCTAAGTTCTGATGGAGTGAGAGCATACGGATGCAAAAGCCACCAGAAAAATACAAGAGCAAATCTGCCAGGCTCACTGGTCTAAACCCTCCCTTCCTGCTGCAGGATCAGCACAGGACAATTTCCACCACCTCCACTTCTAGATGGAGGATGACTGAATCTGGCAGCTTGCTCTCTGAAACAGCAAAACCCAGCTACACCTTTCAGCTTTACAGGACTGCTATACAACAGAGCAGTGGAAAGACTTTAAAAAGAAAGACTTCTTTGGCTAGAGGCAAGTTCAGGGATGAAATTACATCCACCCCTGGTATCCAGAGGCAAAGCTGTGCTGGAAGGACACAGCAGCTAAGTGCTCACCTGCGGGCCTTGCCGTAGTTCGCCGTGTCGTTGGCCTGCTCCCTGTAGCGGCAAATGTCCCCCTGGCAGATCATGCACCTCTGGGCACTGATCAGGGCGTACTTCACCTGCAAAGGAGCAGCCATGGAGCACCTGGGACACAGCCCTGACTCACCTGCAGACCCAGCGAGCCCACAGGGGCTGCACAGAGCCAACAGGAGGTCAGTGACACACTGAAGGTCTCACAAAAGGGCAGCAGGATGAAATGACAAGGTTCCATTGCACCGGTTCAGCATTTGTAGGGGCAAGGCAATCCCCAAAACACCTCCTCTCTGACACAATATCCCACCTCTCTCCAGAAGGGGGTTGTTCAGTCCATGACCAATTTGAGGACAGCTGTTGGATAAACACATCTCTGTGGGAATGGAGTTGGACTAAAATATCCTTTCCCAGCTGTCCCTGCACCTGCACTCACAGCTCAGGGCAACACGTCAGGGAGGCAGCACAACTGCCAGCTTTCCCTCATTATTCTGGATTCCACAGGCAGAAAAAAACCATGTTCAGTATCTCAGGAAAGGTCAGGGTGCCTTTGGACACTTCTTTGCTTTATTAGCTCTGGTCACAGAGCTGGTACAAAACAAGCTCTTTGCAAAGGAAGCTAAGAAATGTTACTGCACCAGAGTGCAGAGTTCTCCAGCAGCTGAGAAAGATTCCCTGCAAACTAACTGGCTCTGTTTGGAGTACAGCTGCCTGCCCCTCGGCAAGGGCAGCACACTGAGTGCAGCACCTTGCACAGGATTACCAGGATGAGAAGTCTCCAGGAGGAAGCCAACCTACCATCTTCCTGAGAGGTTTACTGCGGATGGCCATCCCATCCATGTAGTCCTCTAGCTTGAACTGGTAGGAGACCTGCAGCTTCTGGAGGAGGCTGTCAAAAAAAGAAGAGCCCTGCAAAACACACACACTTGGATGTTATGATCTTTCTAATGACAAGCACAAAATCACCACACCAGCCCGGCCATGTGCAAGCTTCATCTCCCTGAGGTTTGAGCTGTTCCTCTTAAGAACACAACAAGGAGGTTGTGGGATCTCCAGCCTCAGAGGTTTTTAAGACTGAGCTACACAAAATCAGGACTGACTGGATTTAGTGTTTAACGAGTTCTGCTTTGAGGAGGTGGGTGGACTAAAGGCCTCCAGCAGCTCCTTTTCTCAACCTAATTCTTTAAAACACATCTTCTCAGGTCTGTCAGCCCACCTGGTACAAAGTCTAAACTGAGCTGCAGTTTTATAGAATGACTTCCAAGCAAATTTGGTAAAGTTGCCACAAACACCTCCAGGAATGCTTCTGTTTAGCTTCACTTCAGGGCATTCATTTCACTTTAACTTAAATCAATTTCTAATTAACACAAACACCCCGAAACAAACTGGTTTAAATTGTAACCGATGTCTACCTCGACCTACACCTGCCCCACTAAACCATAAAGTGTCTGAGCATCCTCTTCGCATAAGAATGACCTAAGGCACTTGGAGACACGAATAAGATCAAGATGACCAGTTGCCTCATTACACCATCCCTTTCTAAAAAGCAGTCAATCCCACCCAAAGGTTAGTGGAATCTGGGGATGTTTCTCTCTTCTTACCTCATCTAGAAGCAAAAGCAATTTGTTCCTAATTTCTTGGGCGTTTTCTCCCTGAGGGTCCTTGAGGAGCTGCCGGAATTTCTCAATCACCTGATAAAATGCATTTTTCCACAGCAACTGGTCCACGTTCTGGGTGTCAGAGAACTCAATATCCATGAGAATGCACCGTTCATAGAGCTGCAGCATCTCCACCCTACAGCAAAACACAGTCAGGGAGGGGTCAATGCAAGAGCAACTGCCCAGGAACACGTGCTGAACCACCTGGTGCTCACATCCAGCTGCCAGCAGCACTCACTGCTTGCACACACATCCCCCAGGGAGATGGGAGCTGCTGCAATCTAACACCCTTCCTGCTCCAAGACGGCAAATCCAAAAGGAGCATCTCCCTTGTACAGGTGACTCAGAATGGATCAAGGTTTGGCAAACAGCAAGGAGCAAGGCTACAGTACTGCCAACAGCAAGGCACGAGTGTCTCCTGATCCAACACAGAGAACACACACAAGGGTCTGCTCCTTCTGAGCACAAGGTCTGGGCCAGGAACCAGAACACAAAGAACCACAGGGCAACAGAGATCTTGCCATTAAAATGATCCACACCCCTCTTCCATCCAACCAAAATACACAGCAGAGACACAGACTCTGCTTCCTCAAAAATGAACGAGTTGGGAACAATGGAAACAAAGCCTCAGAGTCCCAGAAATCACATTCCCCTTCTCAGCTGCCTACAGCCCTGCCTGGATGGTAGAGCAGAATTCCTCCCTCAAATTTAATAAAATAGCTGCAGGCTAGGAACAGCTCAGAAACATGTGGGGCAAGTTAATGGTAAAGGGGATTCTCAGCTGTTCCTGCCTTATTCTTAGAATCTTTCAAGTCCTACAGAAACAGTAGGAGAGCATGGATGGTAAAGCCTGGAGTGAAGCCAGATAGCAATGCCTGGAAGAGCCTGACAGGATAAGAGAAAAATGCTGGTGGGCTCCTGCACAGAGCCAGGATGGGCTGCCTGACCCCACACAGTCCCCAAACCCTGCACACACACCTGGACAGCAGAAACACCAAGGGAACTGGACATTTCCATGGATGGATGTCAGGTAAGAGTCCCCACACAGCTGGGACTGTGTGCACTTAGACACAGGCAGAACACAAGGGGCACTGCCAGCAAGGACAGGGACAACTGTGCCCACGTCCCCAGGGCAGGGTGGGCTTCCACAGGCCACAGCAGCACTCCAGTGTTTCCTCTCCCTCCACACAACAGCTCTGGGAGACCTCAGCTCCTTGAGGAAGACCTGAAACCTCAAGTGCTGCTTCAATCACAGACATATTCCACCCCCTGGTCCGTAGAGTAAGTGCCCAAAACACAGAACAAGCCCTGAAATGAGCTCACTTGCTAGATTTGCTGTCAGTCAGCTCTGAAAAACAGCCTCCAGAGAAGCCCTGCAGACACACAGATCACAAATAAACGTGAAAGATGCCAAGTAGAAACTTGTTACAGCCATATTAACCACCCCCCAGAGCAACAGTGTTACTTCTCTCCTGACAGACTGGCATCACCAGTCTACTCCCACTGGAGTGTCACCACGCTGAGCGGCATCAAGAGCAAAACTACACAGCACTGGAAAGGCACTGCCACTGACAGCACCAGGAACACACAAAATGCTTCCTGAGTACACACTAAGGACAGGTAAGAAAGCAGAAGTCTGACAACACTGAGAGCACTGGAACTGAGAAACATCAGCTCTAGCAAGAGCCAGACGAAGCAAAAATCTTCAGCAGGTACTTGTCCTGCTCCTCTGTGTCCCTGCAAGGCATTTACCAAGCACAAGAAGCCACAGCTTAGCTCCCAGCCCGGGGAAGTGACATCCATCCTCACCCACAGTTTCCTTCCACCACCCACACACCGCTGGCACACAACAAACAGACCCAGCACACCAAAAACTGGCAACCCAGCGCCACATTTCCCAGCCACTGGGATCCCCAAGGAGACACCATTCTCCTGTATTTCACCCTGGAAATGACTCACTCCCCCCTCTACAGCCCACCCACGAACCTCAGCTGGGCCATCTTCTCCAGCCCCTCCGGGCTGATGCGGTCTCTGGACAGGAGGTTGCTGAGCTGCTGCTCCTGGTTCCCAGCCTCACGTAGGAGCTTGCTGAGCTCCTGCTGCTGCATGTTCCTCATCTGCTGCTCCATCTCAGGGCTCAGAGGAGTAGGGGGGAGTGGACCACACAGGTACTGCCCTGCCTGGCCGGGGTACCCAGGGTAATAGGCTCCTGGGTACACCCCGTTGGTTGGACCCATAGGATACTGCAGGGAATATCCACCGTAGGGATACTGGGGGCCTTGCCCGGAGGCACGAGGGTAATAATAGGGGTTGTCAGAGTTTTGGAATTTATAGTAGGAGGGTTGGGCCTGGCGGGCTTCCCCCCAGGAGGTGGGGCTCACTTCATCATCCGTGTCTAGGAAGTGAAGCTGAGCAGTCTGGCTCTTCAGGGCGGGTTTTTGGTCCGGGTTGTTTGGGTCCCACAGGCGGCGGGCAGTGCCACCTCGGCCCCGGCTCCGGGGGCCTTTGCTGCCAGCCCCGCCCAGCAGGAGCCTGGGCCCGGGGTGAGTGGCTTCAGGGACACCCACTGAGCTGGCAGAGAGGTCCGTGTTGGCAGGCAGGAACAGAATCCCACGGCCCCTCCCTTGGGGCTCCCTGCTCTGGCTCCTCGCCTCCGAAACCTCTAAGGCCTTCAGGGACTTTTTTTTATCTGTATCTGCCAGGCTGACATCCCTGTTCATGGTCCTGCTGTCAAATGTCACTCGAAAGGGTCCCTTGACTTCCCTGCCGTTGCTGCTCCATTCGCTCTCGCTCCTGGAAGCCCGGCTCTGCTCCGAATGCCTTCTCCTGTCCGAATTCCTGCTGGAGACGTACACCTCAGCCTCATCAATCCTGTCATCGTCCAGGGAGTCTGTGGAGGACATGGACAGCTGCTTCCTAGGGCGTATCCTTTCCCTGGCACGCTCCTGCCTCCTCTCCACCCCATCCACGAGCAGGGCTCCGTCCGTGCTGTTGTTGCTCCCGGCTGAGCTGGTGCTGCAGGTGCGGTACCGGCTGCGCCGCTTGTCCGTGCGGGAATAGCGCTTGGTGGAGCCCAGCCTCCCCGGCAGCACCTCATCCCCCGCCCTCCTCACCCTGTCACTTCGCTCTGCTCGCCTCCCTTTATCCCCCCTGGAGGCTTTCACTGCTTCCCCTGCCTGGCTCCCCTCTTTATCCTCTTTGCTCGATTTAATTTTCCTGTTGTCTTTTCCAGTGCCTTTCTCAGCCTCCTCATCTCCCTCGACTTTCAGCTGCTCCATCCTCCCGGTGATTTCCTCGCTGGCCGACTGCAGGGAGGGTTCTTTAGCAGCAGAGTGCAGGCGTTTCCCAGGCTGGTAGATCTGTTGGTCTGGCTTCTTGGTTCTCCTGGGGGTCTTTGGACAGCACTCATCCACAGTGGGCTGCCTGGATGAGTTTTCCTGGCTTTGCAGGCCGCCTTTGGTCTCTGTTTCTTCCTTTTCCTGTGAGGGACCATTCTGCTTGGGGCCATCGCTTTTGTCACAGTCCTCCACAGCTGGAGCTCTCACTCCCACAGAGTCCTTGTCCCTAGCACTCTCCTCCTTGTCCTCCTCAGCTCTGCTCCTTTCCCTCTCCAAGGCCTCTTGCTTTGGTGACACAAGTTTGCTCCTCAGTCTGGAGAGGCCAGGCTTGTAAATCTCTTGGTCTGGGCGCCTGTTGTCTTTGCGATGCCTCGGCTCCTTCACCTCCTTCATGTTTTCTGGGGAAAAATAGGCAGAAGAAAGTTATTCCCAGACCAAAAAATACCACGACAAATATTCAAGTCAAGGCAAAGAGCCTGCCAGATCTGAAAAGCTACATCAATATTTAGGGGAAATCACAGAGAAGGAGCAGAAAATGAGAAAGTCTAAGACAACTGACCAAATCCTCGTCCTGATCCATTCACAAATCCCGTCCTGCAACAGGTTTTTTCTCAAAGCACAACACCAGACTTGAGCACAAGCAGCAAGAGCAAAGTTGTATCACCGCAGGTTCGAGCAGCAGACACCAGCCTGCTGTGGGTGCAGGAGCTGCCATCCCCAGCAGCGCCCGCTCTGCCACCGCACCGTTTGAGTCAAAGACGCCTTTCCCCCTTGCTCACAATCCGGTAACGTTTCTCTCCTCCTCCTTTAACCGTATTTACAAAAAAAAAAATCGTTACAGAGTCCAGGCCGGACCCCGCACGGTTAAACGACCCACCAAAGCCGGGCTGTTCCCCGCTGCATTCCCTAAACTTCCCCCCCGCAGCCCCGAACCCCCGCCGGTACCGGAGGCTCGGCCCGGAGGACCCCGAGGGGCTGGGACCGACCATCCCGGGGCAAAGCCGCTCCAGCTGCCGCCGCCCGCCTCGCAGCCTCCCTGTTCTCGGTGAGGCGCCGGCCGTGCGCTCCCACCCCGGACAGCCCGGTGCCGGCGCCGGCGGGGCGGCAGCTCTGCCCCAAGCCCTACCCCAGGCGCAGCGCGGCCGCGGGACCGTGCGCGGCCGCGGGCAGCTGCCTCTGCGCGGAAGGGACGGCCCAGCAGCGGGTCGCGAGTGCCCCNCGGCTGCGGGGCCGCATCCATCGCACTCCGCTGCTCACCTGCGCCGGGCTGGACCGCATGGCTGGCAGGAGGCTGCTGTTCAAATGCGAGCTCTTGCAAAAGACCGGATCCTTCAAGGTGCGCAGGGATGGCGGCACTGCAAAGTCCCGGGGCAAAGGTCGCTTTTTGCAAGAGGGAAACTCGCGTTGTGCCGACACCCACGGGCTCCTGCCCCCTGCACGGGTGCTGCCCAGGGCTCAGGGAGTGGTGTGAGGGCATTCAGCCCAGCACACACAGCCCTGCGCTCTCCTTGCAGATCCGCGGTGCCCTGAACGCGGTGAGGAGCCTCGTTGAGGAAAGCGAGCGCACGGGCCGGGAGCTGCCCCGCGCCGTGGTGACACACAGCAGCGGCAATCACGGGCAGGCGCTGGCCTGTGCTGCCCAGGCAGAAGGTAAACTGTACCCCCGACCTCCCACCAGCTCCGAGAGGCAGGCACGGGGTAAATGCAGAGCTGGTTCCATTGGAGAGGATGGAGATCCCTCTCCTGAACCTGTGCAGGAGCTGGCAGAGGCAAGGCATTGTCTGCTCCTGCAGTTTGAACTGGCTGCAGTGGCTTTGGGGCTGTTGGATTGACTTCCTCTCTCATCCCACAGGGATTCCTGCCTACATCGTGGTGCCCCGGACTGCCCCGCAGTGTAAGCAAGATGCCATTCGTGCCTATGGTGCCACACTGGTGCCATGTGACCCCAGTGACAAGGTAAGGGAGATGGGCCAGGGACACTGCCCAGCCAAAGTGAGAGGTGACTGCTGTGCTTTCCCTTAGTCCAGAGCTGAGACAGCATCCAGTGTAGTCCAGGAGACAGGAGGAGTCCTGGTGCACCCCAACCAGGAGCTGGCAGTGATTGCAGGGCAAGGCACCATTGCCCTGGAGGTGCTGGAGCAGGTGAGGGAAATGCACAGCCCAACCCCTGCAGGGGCACAGCAAAAAGGGGGACACAAAGTGTCAGAAGCCCTCACACTTCCTTTCTGCACAGGCACCCCAGGTAAATGCAGTGGTGGTTCCCGTTGGAGGTGGAGGAATGGTTGCAGGAATAGCAGTCGCCATCAAGGTAAGCAGCAGCTCATCCAGGAATCTCCCTGGGGAAGGGTAGGATTCTCAAGGCAGGCAGCAGCTTTTAACTTCAGAAACAGAAAGACCCTGCAGTGAAAGTCTGCATGGCAGCAGCAGCAGGGCCTGCTTAGCCCCCTGCACACACAGAAACAGGGGACAGGCACATACTGGTGTCACCCAAGTGGCTCCTCCTGCTCTCCCCAGGCTTTGAGGCCAGATGTGAAGGTGTTTGCTGCTGAGCCAAGCAACGTGGATGACTGTTACCAGTCCAAGGTCCGAGGGGAGCTGACCCCCAACCTCCAGCCCCGGGACACCATCGCAGACGCAGTAAAAACCAGCATCGGACCCAACACGTGGCCCATCATCAGGGATTTGGTTGATGATGTTTTGACAGTCTCAGAGGAAGAAATCAAGGTAAAGGCTCCCAGCTCCCTTCTCACGATAGCTGCTGCCAGCAGGCAAGCTGCCTCCACCCCTGCCCTGCCCCTCTGCTCTCACCCCAACACACTCCCAGAGCAGCACAAGTCCCTGTGCACCACTGCAGCTGTGACACCCACGCTGTCTCCAGCTGGAAAGGGCTGTTGGGAGCTCTGCCCTCCCCTTTCTCAGAGTGCTGCAGGGATGCCCTGGAGCAGCCTGTGCTGGCTGCTGGGCTGACAGCTGCTGCCCTGTCCCGACAGCGAGCCACGTGGCTGGTGTGGGAAAGGATGAAGCTGCTGGTTGAGCCAACAGCAGGCGTGGGACTGGCGGCCGTGCTCTCGGAGCAGTTCCAGGCATTCCCCTGGGACCTGCAGAACATTTGCATCGTGCTGTGTGGGGGAAACGTGGACCTGAGATCCCTGACCTGGCTCACAGACCTCTCTGGGAAAGCAGAATGAGGATGGAGTGGTGTTTCAAGGCATGAAAACCTCACTCTGAATTTGTGCGGTGGTTTGTGCGCTACTAAAAACAGATCAAGTCTGAACGTTTGGGAGTTTTTGTGGAGGGACAAGGGAAGCTGGCATTGGTCTCTGTGGGGGGCCTGGAAACAAAGCACTGTCTGTTCTCCCCTCCCCAGCTGCCTTGCTCTGGCCCAGGCCTCCTGAGAGCTGCACTCAGTCACCCTCCCCAGCTGCTACTTGGCTCTTCTTTCTCAGCATCGCAGGAACTGCCAGCAAACTCCTCCTCACAGCAAAATCCCCACACACCCCACGTGGCAGGGCATGAGGGACTGAAACAATCCCAGTGGGTTCAGTGGACAAGGGGTGCACACAGCCTCCTGGCCACCACCACAACAGAAGCACTTAGGCATTTTTGACATTTTCCATTAAAATAAATAGCTATAGCTGGTACCTGAGCAGCAGCTGGCGACGCAGCTGCCCCTGTACAGACCCCAGCAGTAACACGTCCAAGGCATCAGTGCTGTCCTCACAGTGCACGGGCCAATAACAGCATCCAGGGAGCCAAGGCACAAACTCCAGCCATGCTGGAGACTCATTCCATCTCCACCTCCCGCTCTGGCAGTGCACTCTCACTCCTCACCCACGGCACAGGCTCTGGGACATGAGGGTCATAAGTCCATTTGGGAAAAACACGCTTGTAGAGGTTCAGCAGCACCGTGTCCTGGGACTTGAGCTGCCCATCAAAGTGGCACTTCATGTGCCCATGGGTCCCTAGGCAGAGGGCAGAAGAGGCCATTAGCAGTCTCTCAGGCACAGGAGGATCACACCATGCCAGCAACACAGAGATAAACATCAAATCAAACCTACCTAATGGCTCCTTGATGTGCCCTCTGCGTCCCCACTTTGTCCTCAGCTCCACGGGCTTGAACCACATCACATCCTCTGGAGATGGAAACACCAAAGGCAGGTAAGGAACAGGCTGTGCTGCACCAACATAACCACAGGGACAGAACTTCCAGAACCCCTCCTCCCACCAGAGACCAGCTGTACCTCTGTTGAAGAACATGTATCGCACGACAGCCATCTTGGTGAAGATCTTGAAGGGGTGGCCACTGAGCACCAGGCGCTTGATGACGATCCTGTCGGGGTCCACGGAGAGCAGGGAGCCCGTGGCAATGAGGTCGTGCATTCCTGCCAGGCAGAGTCACCAATGCACCAGGGCAAGTGCCTCCATCACCCCTTCCCCACCACAAACCCCTTCCCCAAAGGGCTGCAGGCCCAGAGCAACCACAGCAGGACAGACAAGTGACAACAGGGACGGAGATGAGCTCATCTCAAACAGCAGGAAGGGAACAGCTTTTTCAAGTCATGCTTTCTGGAGAGATGCATTTGTAAGCAGGGTATGGGGACAGTTTGTTTCCCAGGCATCACCTCCTCAGCATTTATCAACTCACCATTACTTCTCTGTTTGAAAACCAGCACTGAGGCAGGAGGGAAAGTGATGGGAGCGTAGACAGTCACCACCAGGGCAGCATCTGGGCGCAGGAAACGCTCCAGCTTGTGCTTATCAGCTAGGACAGAACAGCAATGATCAAATTCAGGCCAAGAGCAGCCCTCAGAGCTGTGGGAAACCCCAGAGCTCATTCTTCCCTGTTCAACAAACACCCCTCCTCTGCTGGCACTGAGTATTTGGGAATGAAGGTGATCCTCTGGCATGAAACCTGGACCTTGCCTGGATCAGTGAACCACCTTTCCCAAACCATTCTACTCCCCATGATTTAGTGCCTGCCCTGGAAGCCTCAGAGCCTAGGAGTGAGTCTTCACAAGAATCCTTCAGCCAGGTTCAGACACCATGGCTAAGACATCACAGGCTTCCTGCTCCAGAATTCCCAAGCCCACTCCTGCTGTAGCCAGTCCCTGACAAACCTGAGGTGTGCTGGGAGAACAGGGGGGATGCTCGGAAGCGCCTGAACCCGCAGTGGAAGATCAGTTCCTCCTTGGCCCTCACTGGCTCGCTGTTGCCCGGATGCCGACGCACCAGGAAGTTCAACACAGACATCTGGAAGAGGCAGCACAGTCAGGGGCTGCTGGCAGGGGATGATGGGCAGCAGAAAGCAACAGGACATTGCAGCAGGGATGAATGTCCTCAAAAATGGGGTCCCAAAAGGTCACTGGTCACCAGTGCCAGGCTCAGACACTTTCTGCTAACCGCCCCCCCCAGCAGCTTCTGCGTGCTCCGACCTGCTCTGAAACAGGAGCAATGTGGGGAGATTTCAGCCCAAACCCTCTGCAGCCAGACCCTCCCCAAGCCATGCAGCCTGAAGGAACAAGCAGCTGCACATCCCTCTGAGGTATATCCCTTGTGTTCACCTTTTGTTCGTGGGGAAGCAGTGAGAACAGGACCAGGGGTTTGCCCTCCTTGAAGCTCTCCATCACCGAGATAGGGACATTGCAGACATGAAGTGTAACGTACCAGCCCACCTGCCAAGACAGGAGCAGTTGTGAACACTTTTCTCAACAAAACAAAAGTGTCAGAAGACGTGCCTGGGTTAAGGGAAGGAATCCAGGAGAAAACTGTCTGAACTTAGGGCTTCATGCTAAGAACCAGCTGGCTGAAAGATCTACCCAGCCACCTCCCTGATAAGTCACTCACACTGGGAGCAAAGGAACACAATAGGGAAAGAGATCAGCAAAAGGGAATTACCGAAGCTCCCTCAGTCTCCTCCTTCTCTATTTGCCTGAAGAGGTTCTTTCTGGTTCGGGAGAAGTCCTGGAACTGGAAGATCCTGGCATAATCCCTTGGAAGATTCTCTTTGGGGTCCCAAGGAGAAGTCCGGAAGCTCTTCAGCCCCCTGTACTTCTGGAACCTTGAGAACAGAGAGCAGGAAAGACAAATTACTTCACCAACTGAAGTGAATCCCATCCTTCACCACCAGCTGTGGTCTGCAGGGTCTCACACCCTCAGGGAGGACAAAGGGTGCAAAGCAAACATTGGCCCTCAGGAAAGATGTCGGTGCGAAGAGAGCTAAAGCCAGCAACCAAATCCCCCAAAAACCTGTCCCTGCCTCAGGGCCATCCTCCTCTCTCTCCCAGGTCAGGACCCAGCTCTCCCTGCCAACTAGTGCCTGCTCTGGAAGCCTCAGAGCCAAAGAGAGTCTTCACAAGAGTCCTTCAGCCAGGTTCAGACACCACGGCTAAGACATCACAGGCTTCCTCACCAAATTAAACAGAAAGGCACCTTCCAGCTCCTCTCCCAGCAAAGCATCCCATTTCTTACCTGACTCTGGCAGGCACATCCCGTGGCGTGTCCACCTCATCTGGAAACATCTCATCCATTCTCTCCTGTTTGTATCTCTCCAGCATCTGTTCATCCTCCTCCATCTTCTCGTCATACTGGTCATCCCGCAGGCACTCGGACACGGTCATGGTCTCGCTCTCCTCCTCCCCAGCTTCCTCCTCACTGCTCTCCCCCTCCTGGCAGAGGGCAGCACAGAGCCTGTGAGCACACAGAGCTGTGCATGCAGCACTGGCACCCTGGGCATGCTCACATTGTGGGGTTTGGGACCCCAGCCCATCATTTTGGGGTCTAACAGGCCAAAGAAGCAATGTGATACATGCAGGGATTTAACAGTGGAGATCCAGGCAAGTCCTGGCTCTGCACCATGCCCTTGCATAGACATAGCAAGCTGGAAGGACAGAATCTTTCTAGAACATGCAATAATGGTCTGGAGATCACCTGTACTATCAGCTCTTGGAGGTACCTGAGAAACTGCCTCTTCCATCAGATCATCATCCATGTCATCATCTTCGTCGTCATCATCATCATCATCTTTCTCACTGCCTTCTTCTCCATCATCCACAATCCAGGCAGCCTGGTACTTGGATGTGCCTTTGGGGACCTTCACCACCCTCCTGTTTGCCTTCAGAGAATCTGTAGGATTCCCACCAGTGGTTAATACAGGAACAGTTCTCCTTCCCCTCAGCAACATTTACACCAGGACAGCCAAAACCAGATCTAGACTAGAATTGCCTTTTTCCCAGCACAGAATTTGTCAGGACAGCCAAAACCTGCTAACTGGCCAGGCAAACCTGCTGGCCACCTGATAGGAGTGGGGATGGAAGCCATCACAACTAAGATGTTTCTTCACAACCACCCTGGTGACAGAAGTTTCTAACAACCCTCCTAAGAGGGACAAGGCAGAGATATAGAACTATGCTTCTGCTCACCCTCTGCTTCCTGCAGCTCTTCTTCAGTGGGCCACGTCTGCTCCCCTTCCATGGGATCAGGAACCACTTCTGACTGCAGAGACTCCTGCTTGCTTGGATCTGCCTTCATCAGCACCTTGACATCTTCCTCCATCTCAACAGCACCATTTCCAGAGTCATCCTGAAGGGCAAGAGCAGAGTTCCTAGATCTGAACACACCTAACTGAAGCTTGCAGTCAGTCTCAGGTGGAACTCCATGATGTTGTGACATAACTTTCATTACACACTGCAGGCACAGAACCCCAGCCCAGCAGCAGAGCACAGACAAAACTCCCTTCCCCCTCTCCTCACCCACATACCCCCCACAGTTGTATTTTCCCCAATGAAAGTTTAGAAACCTCGTGTTCTAAAAGAACTGGCAAAGCTCTCACCCCACACACCTGAACCTCCATGTCCTGACTCCTCTTCTGTCCTTTAACCACCCGTGGGTTCAAGGAGAGCGGGTCAGGGGGAGCATCCACCTGGCTCAGCTGGAAGTCCCCGTGCCCCACGATGTGCACCAGGCTGTTCACGTTGAGGGTCTGTCCCCGGACAAAGCCTGACACCTTCAGGGTCCCAACCAGGTGGCTGTCCTGGCTGGGCACAAACTCAGCAGCACGGGCCAGCAGGTGAGCGCGGCGGGCCCGAAAAGCCAGGTGCCTCTGCTTCTGGGAGCTGAGGTGCCTGAGGAGCAGCAAGGATTCCTGCTCTGTGTTCAGTGGGAACAGCTTGGCCTCGGGGAAACGCTTCTCAATGCATTTGGAGAGCTTCTTCCTGGCATCTATCCTCTTCTTAGGGGGCAGGTCAGTGCCTCCCGGGACAGCCAGAGCTGGTGAGCAGAGAACAGAGCTTGGATCAGATCCTAAACCTTCTGCTGTTCTTTTTACCAAACACAGGTAAATATTTGGATGTCAGCAGCCCAAATGGCCAGATTTGCAGCACAGGTACAAAGGGAGTTTCACTGGTTTCAGTGGTGCCCAACAGGACAAGGAGCAATGGCCATAAACTGAAAGAACTTCCACCTCAACATAAGAAAAATATTCTTTTCACTGAAGGTGGCAGAGCCCTGAAATTTAATTATTGTGACACTCAATCTCCATTAAGCACCCCCAGAAAGCCAAAACATTTCTCACCATAACTGGGGAGCCCCTGTGCAAAGAGGCAGGAGAGGCAGTGTTCCCCTGCACTGTCCCAGCCATCCACAGGGTCCAGGATGAACAGCAAGGAGTCAGCAACCTTGGCAAGGTCTAAAACAGCATGGAGATCCCCTGCACCCAAAAAAACCTCCATTAGTGGGGCTGCCAGAGGCACCAGAACCAAGAACCCAACCAACAGCAGCACCTCCTCACCTGGCTGGGCTGTGACAAAGCGCCAGCGCTGCTTCAGCCGGGGGCAGAGCAGGGCGAAGCCACCAGCTCCGCCCTCATCTGCGCGGACAACGGCCGAGTCCTGGCTCTGCAGCAGCCGCAGCGAGTCCTGGGCTGCAGCCCTGCTGTGCAGCAGCACCACAACCACGAGGTGCGGGGGCCCGTCCCTGCTGCCAAGGCTGCGCTTCTCCGCCAGCACCTGCGGGCACACGGGCAGCGCCTGAATGCCAAGCCGAGCGCGGCTCCTCTCCCGTCCCCAGACCAAGGCCAGACTCCCCCACACCGCAGCCTGAACGCACCCGGTCCGTAATGCTCCGCTTGACCCAAACGGAACCGGGCCCGGCACCCGCTCGTTCTCCCCGGCTCGGCTGCATCGCCCACACCCCCGGCCCCAATTCAAGCTCCCTCCGGCAGAGACTCGAGCCGACCCGTTTCCCCGGTGTCTCACCGCCTCCTTGCGCTGCCGGCGGAGCTGCAGCGCCTGATGCCGCCGGTCCACCCTGTTCAGGTCGCGTAGCCGCCGGCGGGGCTGGGCCTTGACGGGGACGCGGCCTGGGGAGGGGGAAAAGAACGGTCAGGGCTGGCCGAGGGCGGCGGGGAACCCGCGGGGCGCCCGTCCCGCCTCACCTCCAGCGCGGCGCTGCGAGGACCCGCTGTGCTTGCCGCCCTTGTGCGCCTTGTTCTGCTGCTTGAGCGGCCCGGGCCGGTGCGCGCCCGCCGCCGCCATCACCATGCTGCCGCCTCGCCGCCACCGCCTCGGCGCGCCCGCCGCGCGTCACTTCCGGCGCGACGGGGACTGCAGGGATCCACGTGGGCACCGAGAGGGAGGAGACGGGGACGGGACCGGGACCGGGACCGAGCTCCGGGAAAGGGCAGGAAAGAGTAGCGGGGTTGGCGGCCGTAGCGCCGCTGGGTAATGAGAGGCGGGAGGCAGAGGCGTTCGTTCAGCGCTTTATTGGTTGGTTCTTTGTACAGGTATTTACAGAGAGGGGGGGACAGGGCTCGGCCGCGCTCCGGGAAGGGGCCGGGGGGATGAAGCGGTTGGGGAAAGGCCCTGCCGAGCCTCTGGCATCGCGCCCAGGCGCCAGGACAGGACGGCAAAGCCTGCTGGAGTGGAAACATCCCTCCCGTGCCCCGGTGTGCTACCGCGGTGACCTCGGTCTTGCCAATGATTATCCAGCCAGGAATGTCCGTTCCTAGCAGAGGCCTCAGCCCCGATGGGACATCACCCCAAACCCCAGCAGAGCCCGCCCCGGGATCACTCCGTCCCTTAGGGGTGGAGCAGCGAGGTTAAACATTCACAGGGGTGTTGCAATCGCCGGGAAAGCTGAAGCAGCCCGAGGGAGGGGCAGGACAGCTGCATGGAGAGGGAGAAGCAGGTTCCTACAGGTTCCTGCTGCCTCTGAACTCGAGGCATCTTCCCACATCCTCCTCCTCCTGAGAGGAAATCAGCATGACAGCAGCAATGTGGGGTTGTCAGCTGTGAATGGTCTTTAGGGATCCTTTTCTACCCCTAAAAGCAGACTGGCTGTTTAAACCTTTGAAACTCTACATTTGAGCACGTACTACCTGAGAGGAAAGAAGACACAAAATTGAAGAGACTGGTGACAGATAAACACTGCAGTGGTTGAGTTTCTCTAAACAGGAATCCACTGGCTGTGGGACAGCATGAGAGGCTCCCCACAAGGCTGTTTGCCCACAGCACTGCCTCAGCTCTGCCTTGCAGAGCCAAAGGCAAACAGGCTGCTCAGAGGGGGTTCCAGGGAAGAGGGAATAACTGGGATACTTCTAAATCAAGGAAAACATCCCATGAGTTAGTTACACCTTGTCAATTAAGCAAGACTAGGGAAAGGAGGAAGGTTGGAAACTCTTCCTGGGGTTGTCACAAAGCCAAGTACTCCTGCCTCAGAGTCATGCAGAAGTCTGGATACCCAGAGGCAGCCAGAAGGGTCCCACACCGAAGGCTGATGATCTTTGCAATCCTCAGAGCTGCTCAGGCTTTCCCACACATCCATACATTGTCATCTTACAGAGATTTCACAGTCCTGCATGGCCCTCCAGACACATGCCACCAAAAAAATCACAACCTGCCAAGCAGAGCAAGCAGGAGCAGAAAGCCAAGCACTGCCCCACAGCATTCCAGGTGAAAACAAGCATTCCTGTCAAAGCAGAAACTACCAAGGAAATATGGATGCAGCCACAGTGTGAGCAGGGAATAACCTCCAGCAGCTGAGATGGAAATCCCTGCAGCAAAGCAAAGCCCTGGCAGGGGAAGGGGTCCCCTCAGCTCTCCTGTACCATCACAGCACAGAGCCTGGTGCTCTGCACACACAGGACACTGTGACAGCACCATATGTCACCCACCCTGTCCCCTCTGCACCCTCTTCTCCAAAAAGAACAGGCTTTGAATCACAGCACAAAGCCCAGACAAGCTGTGCCATGAGTGGAGCTCACAGGCTGCTCCAACCCTGGCTGAATCCCAAAAAGCAGCTGCACTGCAGGAAAGCTGAGCTCACATTCCTGTTCCCTAAAGGAGGAGCAGCTGCTTCTGAAGCAGCAAGAACTCTGGGCTGACTCCACACAGGGGGAGCAACAAGCTGGGACAGGCTGGGTGCAAAGCCATGGCCTTGGCTTAGGAAGGAAGACTGGTTGCAACTGGAAGGGCCAGTTTATTAGAGAAACCTCACATTGCAGAGAAGTCACAACACATTGGAAAGGGTCCAGGCCTGCTGAGGGGGGCCAGTCTCCTGCAGCAGCACAGATCTACATCCCCCAGCCCCAAAAACCCAGCAGGTGCCACAGAGGGAAGGGTTACCTGGAACACAGCTTATGTTTTACAAGCAGCCTGAGAGAAGAGCCAGTAGTAAAGTCCCAAAAAAAGCCTCCCTGGCAGACAACAGTTAAAACAAAAATGGTTTAAAATGTTTAAAAGCTCTGTGTTCTTGGCTGCAGCATAAAGGGGAGGCAAAGGTCTACAGCACACACAGGCCTCCGTGGCTCTGGGCACTCCTCTGGTCTACCAGTGAAGGCCGGAGGGAGGGGTCTTCTCATCTTTGTTGCTTTCCAGGGAAAAGGGTGGGATTCGGACATCAAAGTGGGAGCCATCAGGCCTCTCAAATCGAAAAGTGCCCCTGCAAAAATAATGGCAGAGGTCACACCGAGGCCAGGGACAAACACACCTAGGAAGCATCAGCAAAAAGGTAAGACCTGAGCTCTTCAACATCCTGGGGGTCCATCTGCAAGGCTGGTCCAGCAGCAAGGACATGGGCTCAGCTGCAAACATCTGCTGCCAAGATAACTCATTTATGGAGGACTCCTGGGCAGTTTTACAGCACATCCCTAACACATTTCCTGCACAAAGCTGTGATGATTGCAGCCCACAGGAGTCAAGCACCCTCCATGCACCTGCAGTGGTGTTTACCCAACTCCCACTCCCCAGGAGACAGAGCCATCTGAGCTATTTTTACAGACTGGTTACACGTAAATTCAGATTTGTATTTCTTGGCAGGAGCTCCACTGGTTGTCTATGACATTAAGAAATCCCATCACAGATGTAATCTGGAACAGCTTCAGCTTTGCATTTCAGAGCTGAACCTGTCTGTCCTGGTACAAGCATTTGTTTACTGCTCTGAACTACAGACAATTGTACTGCAGAACACAACATGGGCAAGAGGGTTGTGGAGGTAAATTAACAGGTTCTCAGGACAGAGAGGACACAACTGAACACCAGAAGTCAAGCTGTGCAGCTTCTGAGCTGCAGAACCTTTGTCTTCAGGATGTATGCAGAGAAGGAAAAACTACTAGACCATCTGGTTTTATTCCCCAGGGCATCCATTCAGGCAATTCAAAACACTTCACATGGCAAACAAGGTACGCCCAATGTGCAAAGAGCTGCTCTCCTGCTTTTCCCAACTCAAATGCAACCTAACTTTGAAGGAGATTTCCTTAAAAAAATGCAGAAGGACCTGTCATACAGAAGGCAAGAGGTGGCTGTGCAATCCTTGTCTACACAGAGGTGGCACTAAATGTGCTAACCCAGCCAAAAGGCAAATAAAGGGAAGCTGCTTTAACCCCAAGGCACAGGAAAAGAAAACTCAGCTGGGTACTTCCCTCCCTGCACTTACAGAAGAAACTTAAACACCAGTTAGAATGAAGTCCTTACCTGGTCTAAACTGGGAAAACCCTTGCATGCCAATTCCTGACACAGAAGTGCACAGAGATGGAGTTAAACCCCAGTCCTCTCTCAAGAAAGGAGATACCAGAGCACACATCCCTGCTGCTGAGGGAATCACCAGCACAAGGCCTTGGCTCTTGCACCAAGGACAAAAGGAATAACTGCTTCATGTCTTTAAATCCAGTCTAGCACAGACCACAGCAGGAGGAGAAATTATCCTGGAACTCCTCCTGGTGCAGAGAACCAAAAGATCATCTTATCACTAACTAGGATACAGCTAGAGAGAAACTCATCAGATTTTAGCTACCAACTATGCCCTGTCCAGTCCACTTCCACCCAGCTTTCAGCCACAACCCCAAGCTGCAAACTCCACCCCAGCTCCCTGCTAGGGGGTCCTACACCCAAAACACTGCTGCAGCAATAAGGGCTTCTTTTCTTACCACATGTGACCACTGGACGCCTGCAGGGAGACGTGGCTGCTGTACTGAAATGCTGGCTGTTCTTTGGACAAAACTGGCTCCTGAGAAAACAAGAGACCACTGGGCATCAGCAATTCTACCACAGACAGACATCAACAGGAAATTTATATAGCATGAAACAAAACCAAACAGAGACCTACGCCCCAGCACTTCTGCCAATTACACAGCAAACAATTTGTCCACTGAGTAGCACCAGAATCCTGTCATTATTCCAGCTTTCCAACCACCAGTCATTTAGGATCATCCTCTAATACTCAGTGTGAAGTTTCAGTTCACGCAGACAAACAAGAGATGAAAAGCTCACGTGACTTTTTTCACTGCCAGCTCCCCACTCCATCTATTTCAAGTGCCCACTAAGCAACGTACTGGCAAATCCACACAACCAAGTGAGAGAACTCCAGCAAAGGGCCGTGTTTCCCAAAAAAAAGGCTGCATGGTACCTACCCTTCCTACAACCCCACGGCCCCGGACCGTTTCCAAGGTGCCAGACAAGCTGAATATCCTCCAGTGCCGTTCTCGCAGCTGCACCACCTCGCTGTCCAGGTTCTCCAGGCGAATGCAGTAGCGCCACTGGGCAGAAGAAAGACTCTTAGCAAGAGCTGGAATCAGCTGCAACCAGTTGATAACCTACAGCTGGTACTGGGAAACAGTTGCCAGGCAAAGGCTACTCTCCCTCAAAGCTTATCACACTGCAGTGATGCCACAGCAAATTAACTCCTTCCCTTTAGCTGCTCCGTGATACAAAAGGCACTTACCCAGTAGACATGGGAATTCTGGGCTTCCTGTCAAGAGAAACAAAAGACTTTAGCAGCTGTCCTTGGACACGTGGTGCCAAAAACCTCTTCAGCTGTCACCACAGCAGCAGCACAGGGGCTCTCACTCCGTGCCAGGGTGACGCAGACAACTCACATGAGCACAGACAGCTGCTCTCTGAGGCCTTCCATCAGCAGAGCCTGGCACTGGCTCTGCCCTACAGTAATCATGAGGTGGGAGATTTGCAAGGAGCTCGTGACAACCCCCAGGGTTCATCTCCATGTTAATTATGCACTTTCTACAGATCTAAAACCACCCCGTTCCTTGCCTCTGGGCACCTGTTTTTCTGACAAACATCAGCTGCACTCCAAAAAAGCTGCAAATCCACACCAAAATGTGCATCTGCCACAGCTCAGGCTCCCCAAGAGCCGTGCTCAGAAATCACAAACCATTGAAGGAATTCCCAGCTCTCCCACTCAGGAGTCTATTGGAGCTGCTTTATTTTGGATGATCTATGTGAAGTTCTGTGCTATACAGAGCACATGGTTATCAGCTAAATCCAGAAGGCTTTAGCCAAACCCTCTAAGCCAAACTAGAGGCAGGAAACGGGCAGGGAACTGCAGCCCATCACTGGGCAGGATAACAGACGTGTCTGTTGTCACAGAGCAGATGGCCCCAGCGTCACCTCACGTGACTGAGGCAGTAACAGGACCAATTCAAAAGTCTTCCCAAATATCTTGCTAGCACTGCTGTGCAGAACATTACAGGTTATTTCTCATCTACTGATAACCAGCAAAAGCCAATATGCAGGAGATGTTCTCCAAAAATATATGACAGAACTGTTTCACGTTTATACGCATGAGAACAAAATGACAACTGTGGCTAAATGTCACTTCTCCAGTAAGCAGAAGGTACCTTCAGGCAGCAAACCAGTGTTACAAAAACAAGCCAGTGAAACAAATGGCAGAATTAGGAGAGCAGCACAGACTTACCCTCATGCCCATGTAGAAGGGGATAACGGTGACACGGATGTTCTCCGTGGTTTCTCGGTGCACATCCGAGAGCTCCAGCCAGGGGTGGTTCTTCTCCTGCCACGCACACAGAGTGTCCCTTGCTACAAAAGGTGGCACTGTGGGGAGGGAAATGTGAGAGGCAACACTGTAGCTGAGTGCTCTCCCCTCAACACAATTCCTTTCATGGTTAAAAAAAAATATGCAAAGGCAGCTTCACTGTAACAAACCCCGAGCTAGACATGATTTTTATACCGTATCCAAGATGGTGGGGTTTGGGTATTTTTTATAGAGGACTGCAAGCATCTGGCTCTGGAGAATTCCCTGTGCAGCCAGAATTTACCTTTTGTTTGGTCATACATGAGGAACCTCTCAAAGAGCTCATGCTGGATGGGCACTTGATCAGTGGAGCTGTAGGGAAGGATGTCTTCATGGCTTACATAGTCTAAACCTGAAAAAGAAACCCCAAAAGCTATGGAACTTCCCCAGCAGAGAGCAGCTCAGAAGTCTCCTGGCAAAAAAAATTGATCACACTAGTGAGAAAAAAGGACTTTGGCAGCAGAAGTCAAAGCTAATATCACAACTGCAATGAAGAATGGAGGAGATGTGCCAGGAATAACTCTTGGCAGTGTTCTCCTGTGAGATTTTTCATGAAGTGACTCCTCTGATAAACACACACTGCCCTGCAAAGTCCCTGCACTGCCCCAAAAGCACTCTGGGCAGGAAAGGCCCAGGACAGGAATAAATCCAGCTGTCCTGACCACAAAGTAGAACAGCCCATATACAACTTGGTATGGGATCTGTGTCTCAAGAGCTCAAATGAGACATGGCTGTGTCTGATCACAGAGGGCCCAACCTGCAGCTATCCAAAGGGCTTCCTGTACTTTAGTCACTCTGGTGTGTCCAGCACAGCCCTAAGCTATGGACAGATCCACGACAGAATGTCCTCTAGGAATTGCTGCTTCACTGGCAGGGCTTGACCACTGATATATTTTCTGGCCTCACCTCAGAAGGAGCAGAGGCTGCAGGAGGATTTCACTCACCTGGGATGGCATAGAGGGCTCTGCTGTCGTCATGATTTGCCAGGAACGTCACTGCCTCTGTCTGTGATCTCTGGGACTGAAACAGGGAGGTTTATGTCTTTGTGTGCATTGCTGCACGACAGTTTCCAGTCATATTTCAGCTCATTAGTGTGGTTTATAAAGCACATAAGGTTTATTTCATTTACCCAATTCACCTCAGAATTCTCTCCTTTAACTCCTCTGGGCTAACTCCCCACTCAAACAAGTGAGAAGCATTTTCAGTGCTGCAGCCCACACTCCTAATGACCTGTGTGCAACAGTGTGGGAACAGCAGCAGGAAGAGGAAAGGAGGCTGGAAAGGGGAAACATGATCCAGAAAACAGTATGACATTCCAAATGATCTCTCTCAGGGAAAACACGCCTTGAAGAACAAATTTATCCAAAAATCCTAACCAATCCAGTTAGCCACCAAACTAATTTTCCATCAGTGCCTGTCCCTCTGAACCACTCATGTAGAAGATACTCAAGTTTCAATACCAAGATTACTCATTACTTACTATATGTGGACAATCCCGGGCATCTATTAACACCTGGTAGTAAGTGTGTGTTTTACCCTTGACCTCTTTGGAACCATGGCCTGCCACATTCTCGCTCCTAAAGAGAAAAGCAAAGCTCTGAGCTCAAGCCCAGGATGGAAGCAAATTCTTGTAACCAGGACCAAGCACTTATAAACAATGATTTTTTTTAAAAGACACATTTTGCAGTCTGTAATCATGTGGCTGCACCCAAACCAAGGCCCCATGAGCCACCCACACAAGGACAGATGAGCTGAGGTGATCATCAGTGGTGTCTGACACAGCTCCAACAGCTCAGAGGTTTTTCCTGCTCAGTGTAGGCTCCTCTCTGGGGTGGATATTCCTACTGCCCTCTGATTTTCTCTCTGATCCTCACTCCTTCCCAGCACAACTCATCACAGGCCAGGGGAAACACAGATGCAAGAGGGGAGAGAACTGAACAGCAACTCAAGAAGGATGAACTTGGCTTAGTGGGCTGAAGTTGAGGAGGAAGCTGACAAACCCAACTCAATGGCAATCTACAGCAGCCTCCAAATGGTAACACAGGAGCTTGGATCTAACTCAAAGGGGTCTTTTTGTAAAATACAAAATGTCACGAGAATAATTTTAAATTTGATTTTTATTTCCTCCATACACCCACTTTCATCCTTCACACTTCCATCATGTCTCTCATTAATAATACTCAATAATGAAGTATCTCTTTAATGACCTCTCCTACTTTACACTCATGCAAACAGATCCATGCCATTGCCCCTCCTTAAAAACACTTTTTTACCCCAAATAGGAAACTCACTACAAAATGTAAATCTAACAGTCCAAATCCTCAAATCCTTACTTTTCTGTGACAGGAGAAGCCACATCCCGATCATAAAGCCTGGCTTGCCAGGGAAACAGGACTATTCCTCGATAGCCAAACACACTGTGAAGGAAGAGCTGGAAGGAACAAATAATTGCAGCTGAATTGTTTTAAAAATCTGTTATCTGAGGTAAAACTACAAACATTTGCAAAAAGTTAAATGTGTGAGATAGGGATACAGAGAGAAACATCACTCTGATGGCCCAGAGCACAAAGAGGGAAACAGTCTGGGATGGGAGAAGAAATCCATGTCATCTCTAGCCCATAAAAGGGAAGGACTAAAGCAGTAATAGAGCAGCAGAAAGGAGAGACTGCTCACAAACAGATCTGAGAGTCTAAAGGACAGTAATTACAAGTTTAGCTCTTGTTTCTCAAATTCACTGATTGTCTCTTTGGATCCTTGAGGGAGAAAACCCCAAAGAAAGACAGTGGAGCAAACGCCATTGTACAACAGTTGTGTTGTGCTGCAGATTCTTATCAAGCTGCTATTGTCAGATGACTGACAAACTGCAGACACAGCACAGACAAGGAGCACCGAGCTGTGAAACTCCCAGCCTTCTGCTGCTGACTTCTCCTTACAGGAAATCCCTCAGCTGCCCAATCCCTGTGGCACAAGCCTGCAGGGTCAGCTGTGCCCCCCAGAACCCCTTACCTGGCCTGTCTCGTATTTCCCGTGCTGCTTCGGGGCCTCAAACACCCCCACGGTCTCCAGCACTTTGCCCTCGGGACGGTTCCTGGGGGCAGACAGAGGAAGCTTGGAGGGTTTGCAGGGGCTGAAGCAGCCCCCAGCCCAGGGGGACACTGCTCCCCACCTTGTGTGTCCCTCGGGCACCCCACAAGACTGAGCAGCCCAGTCCCTCCCCTGCCCTCTGGCCTGGACACCCTCACCCAGTTGTCCCTCTAGCCCAATCCCCCCTCTCCCATATCTCTCCCCTGACAGCCCCCAGTTCTTCCACAGTCTTCCCCCAGTGACTCAACAGACCCCAACTCCCCTCACCCCTTCCCAACCACCCTCAAACACCCCCTCGCCGCCTGTCACCCCTCACCCCCAAGAGCCCCTGCCCTCACCCAACCCCTCACAGGCCTCACCGCGACGAGAGGTGCCGCCTCGGCGGCAGCAGCAGCGGCGACACCGCCGCTGCCCCCCCGGTGCCCAGAGCCCGCAGGTGGCGGGCG
>VYZP01032941.1:39981-56614 GCA_013400635.1 Hypocryptadius cinnamomeus
GGCGGTGCGGGCCGG
Source organism: Hypocryptadius cinnamomeus (assembly GCA_013400635.1). Lineage (NCBI taxonomy): Eukaryota > Metazoa > Chordata > Aves > Passeriformes > Zosteropidae > Hypocryptadius > Hypocryptadius cinnamomeus. The sequence goes on from VYZP01032941.1 coordinate 39,997, forward strand.
CGAGCTGGCGGCGCTGCCCGGCGGGCTGAGGGATGAGTTGGAGGCGGCGCTGGCGGAGGAAGGAGGGCTGGTGCCTTTCAGCCTGCTGCGGAGGCTGCACGCCGCGCTGCGGGAGGCAGGTAGGCCGCGCTGCGCCGGGGCGCCGGGGTCGCGCCGCGATCGCGCCGTGACCGCGCCGTGCCCCGCCCGCAGGGTCTCCGCTGCACCTACACGAGCTGCTGGAAGGATGCGAGATCCACCTGCCCGAGGTGCCGGTGCCGCCGCGGGTAAGTGAGGGCCGGCCGGGAGTCGCGGGAGGAGGCGGCGGCTCCCGGCCCTCACGGTGGGTCTGTGCCTCCCCCAGAACCCCGAGCTGGTGGCCCGGCTGGAGCGGATCAAGGCCAAGCTGGCACATGAGGAGTACCAGCGGATGACCCGCAACATCACCGGCCAGGTGAGGGGCTGCTGCAGTGCCTGCTGCAAGGATTCATCCCTGAAACAACTGAGAGTAAGGGAGATTTTCCCCCTTAGAGTGAGTGCAGTGCAGAGGGGATGTGGCAGGCACTGGAGGAGAGCACACTGTAAACACACCGGGAACAACAGATCCGGTGTTGAGGACAGAGGTAGGACAGGATTAAGTGAATTAGACATACTGACTTTTGGGAACTGCTCACTGTGCCAAAGATCTCAGGTTCTGTTCTGGGAGACTGAGCACATGCCGTAAATGTTTGACTGGGAGCATCTGTGCTGGTTAAATTCTTGTAATAGTTTTAAAATTGCCTCATTCATGTCAAGGTAAAAGCTGAAAATACAAGATCATATGTTGGTACTCATTCTTTCCTGAGAGAGCTGAGGTCTTCTGGCAGGGTGACTGTTCAGACAAGTCAGCATCCCTTCCTGCTGGCATTCCTTGGGACCCCATTCTGCCCTTCCACACTGTACCTGGCATCCAGGTGCACATTAACTCTCATGGGGAAATCTGCTTTGCTCTCTGCCAAGCTGGACCCCTCCAGGTTTGACCTGGTTTAGTCAAAGCTGTCCCTGCTCATGGCAGGGGCTAAAACAAGATGGTCTTCAAGGTCCCCTTCCAAGCCAAGCCATGCTGTGATCTATAATCCAGGGTGGTTTTAGCAGAGTTTGTGCAAAATCTCAGAGAAACATGTGTTGTGAAATTGCTGCTCCCCCACAGCCCACCCACCCAAAACCTCAGAGTCTTGTGGACGGGACAGGTCATTGGCATTGCTTTTATTCTGCACACACAGTAATAACATTACTATTAATATTAAAATACAAGTGACCACAAGGTGTTTCAATCCCTTCTTTCAGGAGATGAACGGGCCATTGGCTGAATTTGGGAGGCAAGGTGAGTGGCTCCCTGTCCTGATGACATGTGGCAGGTCAGGCATGCGAACTGTTCCATCTCCAGCTGGTGACAGCCCTTCCCTCTTGGAATATCTCACCAGGAGGTTTTCCTTCTCGGAATATCTCACCAGGAGGTTTTCCTTCTCGGAATATCTCACCAGGAGGTTTTCATGCACTGAAGTGTTCCTTGAACAAAGGAGCCTCTTGGTCATTCTTACCAATACTTCTGGAGGCACCAAGCGTGTGACTCCCGCAGGATTACATCTCCCAGCTGAGGCAGCTGTGCATGATTACACCTTGTGTCCAGCCCTACTCCCCAGCCTTACCTAAAATCAGCTCCTTCACCCCTGTGTCCCCAGTTCGCTCGGTGAAAGCCGTCGTCATCACCATCTTCAACTTCATTGTCACCGTGGTGGCCGCCTTTGCCTGCACCTACCTGGGCAGCCAGTACGTCTTCGCAGAGACAGCGGCGGTGAGCGAGCCAGCCCCTGCCAGCCCCTCTGTGCTGGCCAGGCTGGACACCCAGGGTCACCTCTCTCTTTTTTTTTGTGTCCCCAGCGTGTCCTGTCAGCTGTCATTGTGGCCTCAGTGGTGGGCTTGGCCGAGCTGTACGTGATGGTGCGGACCCTCGAAGGGGACCTTGGGAAACTATGACCATGAACTGCAGGCTTCGTGCTGGAAGATTTTGTTCTCAGGAGCTGCTAATTTGGGACAGATCTTGTCCTGTCTGTGCCTGTTCCTGCTGTGGGAAGACTGCTGCACTCCTCAGGCTCGTCCTTTGCTTCCTGCTCCTGAAATGAATCATGGGTTGGAAATCCCAGAGCTGCAGAACAGGAGAGGGAATGGCTGTGGACTCTGACCACCCAGCAGGGAGCGGGGCATCAGCTCCTGCCATCCCTGTTCTGGGAAATTTCTGTCCTTTTATTCTGGGAATAAATAACACTGTGTGTTCCTGCGTGTGGGGAGATGTCTGTTGGTAGGAGAAAGATTGATGTGGCATCTAAGACACCGCAGAGATGTGAATTTTCCCTCTGCATCTCCTGTCCAAACCTTCCTCTGCCTGCACAATTAGGGATGCACGGTGCTCCCAACCCCCTGCCAAAGGGTTCCCAGATTCTGGAGATAGGGAAGGAGCATCCCTCAACACTGAGCCCAGGGGTTTCTCAGGTGCTGTGGGACAGAGAGCAGAGCCAGCTCGGTGCACCCACAGCGAGGAGGGGACACCCACAGCAGGCCCTGGGACCCAGACACCTGCCGGGTGGGCACTCTGCCAGGGCCAGACACGGTGATTAATGCTCTGATGGCAGCTAAGCCCCCCTGAAACACGGTTTAATATCCCATCCAGGGAGATCTGCCGGCACCTGCGAACGTGCCTGCGGATTAGGGGCGGCCGCGCCACAATCATCCGTGGATACGGCCTCAGATTAAGGTATTTTTTCCCAAAGATTAGTCGGTATTAGGGAGCTGATGGGGAGCTGTCCCTGCTGTGGCCGCACCGGCATTTAGGATATTGGATGACATCCTCGGAGCCTTTGGGACCGGCAGTAATTCCGCACCCTAATGAAATCGTGGCGCTAATCCGGGGGGGCCGCGGTGCCAGGAGGGTCCCTAGAAGCCAGGGGTCCTTGCCACGGCTATGGCTCGCCCAGGTTGGTGATGGCCGCGCTGTAGATGAGGTCGGAGATGGAGCCCAGCGAGGTGGGGAGGCCCCGAACGGGGCTGTGGGATCGCGGCGGCGGCAGGGCAGGGGTCGGGCACGGGATGCTGCCGTCGGGAGGTGCCGCGGGGGGACCCCGCTCCCCGGGCGGCGGCAGCGGCGGTAGCGGTGGCGGCTCCGGCTTGGCGCTACGGATCCTGCGGGCGCGGCGGTTCTGGAACCAGACCTGGGACGGGCGAGGGGAACTGTGAGACACCGACAGCGCCCCGACAGGGTGGCACCGCGGAGGAGAGGGTGCCCCGGGAGGGAAGGAGGAAGGGGTGGAGGGGAGGGTCCATCCGCCTGCGCTCACCTGGATCTTGGCCTCGGGCAGCTGGGTGAGCTCGGCCAGGCGCTCCCGGGTGGCGATGTCCGGGTAGGGCACGGCGGCGAAGGCCCGCTCCAGCTCCGACAGCTGCCCCCGGCTGAACGTGGTCCGCCGCCGCTTCCGCGGCCCCCCCGGGCAGNGCAGAGCCCCGATAGCCCGGACTGACTCCCCAGCATCCCCGCTGACCCGTACCCCCACCAGCTGCTCGTACAGGTCTCCCCGCGCCGCCGTCGGGGCACGGCGGGGCCCGTGAGGACCCCGGGGCTCGGGGACCCACCTGCCACCCGCCCCTTGCTCTCCCTCCCCGGCTCTCCGCCCTCCCCCGCTCGCCCCCCGCCGTGCCACCGCCGCTCTCCCGCAGGGCTGGCACCGGTCAATGTTTAACCGGAGCGGTGGTACCGGTTGTGCGGGGCAGCCGGGGCCGGCTGGGGGTGGCTCCCGCCGGGACCGGCCGGGCGCTGCGGGCACCCCGAGCACCGGGTGCTGGGGGCCGCATGGAACCACAGGGGGAGCGGGGCGGGGACCCCCAGCCGGACCCCCGACCCAGAACGCTCCCACAGGGCCAGGAGAGACCGTAAGTGTTCGGGGAGACGGAGGAGACAGAGGCCACCCCGTCCTGGAGCAGCAGGACTCGGGCAGTGGCTGCCCGGCTCATACAGAGAGCGGGGGGTGGCATCCCAAAAAGGCCGGGGGGGGACAAGACTGTCCTTCTGCGGCGACATGGCGGGGACAGTGAGCTCTGTCCCCTGCCCGGCCTCAGGGCACAGTGGAGGTGGGAGCACGGCGCGAGCACAGCACGACCGGGGGTCCCTCTGCCCCAGCCCCCGGGGTGCCCGCGGGCAGAACCCCCCAGCTGGGGGGCACCCACCACCCTGCTGCCCTCTGTTCCCCAAAGGAGTCCTGGAGAGGAGCGGGGGGGGCCCGTGGAGGGCAGAGAGACGCGTCTGAGAGTGGTGCTGAGGTAAGGGGAGAAGAAAGGGCTCAGGGACGCGGCAGGAGCCTCCCTGCCTGGGGCGAGGTCACAGCAGGAATCCCCAGGGTCCCCGTGCAGCGACACTTCTGTGTCTCCGTCCACACCCCACCCTTAGGGTCCGGCCACTGACCTGCACGGAGACGCGCCGAGGTGACCAGCAAGTTGTGCACAGCCTCGGTGACGGCGCCGTCCACGTAAGTGCCACCTCCCCGTGGGGGTGTCGGGTTTGGGGAGGGCTGCGGCACCCCCTGAGCCGCCGCTGTCCCCACGGCCAGGTAAGCGCGGCCAGGCACGATGCCACCTTTGGCTTCAGCGCCGTGTTCGACGCCGGCGCCTCGCAGGAGGCTGTGTTCGAAGGCAGCGGGATGAGGCAGCTGGTGGAGCTGGCCATGGACGGGTGAGTCCCGGAGAGCCCCCCGCGGACCCCAACCCTCCACCCACCCCACGCCGGGCCTTTCCGGCGCGTTTGCGCTGCCCGGGCTGTGTCGGGAGGTGGCACCGCTGTGCCACCGCCTGCGGCCGTGCCTGACGCTCAGCATCTTCCACAGCTTCTCCTGCACCGTCTTTGCCTTCGGACAGACCGGCTCGGGGAAGACCTACACCCTGATGGGACCCCTCGGCCAGGTACAACGCTGACCATCGGACCTGATCCTGGCCGTGGGATGAGCTCTTCCCACCCTGTTATGGGCTCTGGGAGCAGGCGCGTGCCCGATGTGACCTCTCACCATCCTGGCACCTTCGCAGAGCGACACCCAGCCGGCGTCCCCGGCCCTGCTGGGGCTGATGCAGAGGTCCTTCACCTGCCTCCTGGAGCAGAGCCGGAGCCGTGGCTCTGACCTGGCTCTCAGCGCTTCCTACCTGGAGATCTACAACGAACAGGTAAGTGCCTGCCCAGCTGCCCACTCCGGCCCTGCTGGCACCCTGTGCCCCGCTCTCCTGGTGCCTTCCCCCTGCCATATCCCAGGTCCGGGACCTGCTGAGCCCGGGACCACCGTGCGCCCTGCCCCTGCGCTGGAGCAAAACCCGCGGCTTCTACGTGGAGAACCAGCTCAGTGTGGAATTCGAGAGCCTGGAGGCCATCGTCAGCCTGCTGCTGCAAGGTGCTGAGCCACGGGCACGGGGCTGGGACATGTTCAGGGCGTGCTAGACACGGTGTGGGGGGATTCAGCCCCCCGCAGACTGTCCCCAGGGCTGGTGGCACTCTGATGGCAGCCAAGAGGAGCGGCTCCCCGTACAGCTGCAGAGCCAAGGCAGCTCTGCTCTGGCAGGGCGTGCTGGGCAGTGGATGCTGTGGGGTTGGGGCAGGGATGTGGGGTGTCATGCAATCAATTCCTCCCCTGGCAGGATCCCAGAGGCGCCGGACCTCGGCACATGCCCTGAACAGGCACTCGAGCCGCAGCCACGCCCTTCTGACCATCCACGTCCGCAGCCGAGGCGTGAGCGCGCATCCTGCTCCTGGGCAGGGCTGGGGGGCTCAGGGCTCAGCGCGGGGGTGCAAACAGCCCCACGGTGGGGGGGTCATGCTCTCCTCAAGGATACCTGGGTGAGGCTGGAGTGAGCAGCCAGGAATCCTATCCAAGATCCAGGAGTTGGGACAGTGCTGTGGGCCATGGGGAAGGGGTGGTGGGGGCCAAAGCATCACCCCCCAATGTGGTTCTCCAGGCCAGCGCCTGCCCCAGCAAGCAGGGCACGCTGTGCTTCGTGGACCTGGCTGGCAGCGAGCGGGTGAAAGAGACCGGCTCCAGCGGGGAACTCTCCGTGGAGGCCAACAGCATCAACCGCAGCCTCCTGGCGCTGGGTAAGGGCTGAGGAATCCCCCCTGGGAGCGCCCTGCTGGCACCCACCAGAGCTTTGTCACGTCCTTTGTGGCTTATCCTCCGGCAGGACACTGCATCTCCCTGTTGGCCAAACCCCGAGGGAAGAGAACGCACATCCCCTACCGGGACAGCAAGCTCACCCGGCTGCTGGCTCGCTCCCTGGGCGGCTCGGGCATCACCCTGATGGTAAAACCATGGAGGAGGCTGGGCAGGGGTCTCACCCCGTGGAGGGGAGGGCTGGAAAAGGATGGTGACCCTCTGGATGACAGTCCAGCAGCATGTCTTCCTCGTTGGCAGGTCGCCTGCATCTCCCCGTCCTCACGCTGCCTCTCAGAGACTCTGAGCACGCTGCACTACGCCAGCCGTGCCCGGAAGGTCACCACCAGACCCCTGGCCAACAGGGTATCACAGACAGGGACCCCCTCTGAGCTCCTCTCCCCGCTGCTGGGACCCGCCCGGACCCACCCCTTTATCCACCCACCCCTCCCAGGTGTCCCGGGAGAAGCTGCTGCAAACCTTGGAGCGAGAAATCCACGCCCTGCAGCTGGAAAACCTCTCCCTGCGCCAGCAGCTGTGCCTGCCCAGAGTGCCGGTGAGAGGCACGGAGGTCGCAGGGAACCCTCCAAAAGCATGGGCAGGCTTGGGAGGCAGGTACAGCCCTGCAGGGCAGCTCCCACCAGAGGGAACCCCAGCCTGGCCCAGCCTGTATGGTCTCCTGCGGGACTTCGTGGTGGAGAACGAGCAGATGAGGTATGGGAGGCTTGTGTGGGACCCCTGAATAGGGGATCAAGGGGCTGCCAGGGCAGCCAGAACCCCCCTGGGCAGCACCCTGCACCAACCAGCCTCCCTCAATGACTCCCTGGGGCTGGGCAGGGCTCTCTGGAGGCTGCCAATGCCCTGCCGGGCTTCCTCACTGCTTCCCAGGCAGCCCCGTCTGTCCCCACACCTCAGTGGTGACATCCCAGCTGGCCCATCCCACCGAGCCACCCGCAGCTCCTGTGACAGCCAGCCCCTGCTCCGGAGTGCCTGCACCCTCCACGTCCCCCACAGGCACTCGGTGAGGCACCGGCGGCCCGACACCACACCCAGCTCTGTCCCCCGGCTGCCGGTGAGAGGGGGACCTGGGCTCTGCACCCATCCTGCCCACGGCAGTGTGAGCATGCACACACCGCCCACACACTGCTGTCCTCTCTTGCAGAAGCTCCCTGCTGCCTCCAGCTGCCCCAGCTGCCCAGGGTGCTCACAGTGCTGCCCTGGGCCAGCTGATGCCACCATGTTCCAGGTACAGCCTCAGGGGTCTCTTTGGAGGGGTGGCACAGGGGTGGCACAGCCACCTTGATGGCTCTGCTCACCCCCAGGTGCTGCCAGTGCCCACCATGCCACAGCCAGTCCCCCCTGAGGGAAGTGCTGGACAGGAGGACGCAGCTCTGCCTGGCTCCCATCACCCCCACGGGCACCCCCAGCTGCACCAGAGGCAGCGGTGAGAGCCACTCCTTGGGCACCAGCTTCAGCTCAGGAATTCCCTGGAGTTTTGGGGGGTGGTGGGACAGTAGGTGAGGGTTTGTTCATGTGTCCTCATGGCAGGAGTCGTGGCAGGAGCAGGAGTTTGTCTCAGCAGCACCCACTGCAGCGGGAGGTGCCAGGCCCTGAGCGTGTCCCCAGCCCTGAGGGAAGGGTCATCCCTTCAGCACCGCCATGGCCAGGGCTGCCAGAGCCCAGAGGTGAGCGGGGCAGTGCTGGGAGACCAGGCAGGGCCTTGGACAGGCATCCATCCCTGCACAGGCTCTCACACGTGGGGCTGTGCACTGATCCTGGGGAGATGGAGACCTGACCCTCTGCTCCCCACTGGCAGCTGCTGGCACCGTCCCTCTCCTCCAGTGGGATGAGGCACTGGACTGGCTGGCAGAGCAGATCTGAGCTGCCACAGGCACACCATGGATGGGGCCAGCATCAGGGATCTGGCACAGACTGGGGGGGGACAACCACAGCCCTCGGGGACATGGGACCTTGGACTGCAAGGACTGCATAAACCATGGCACAGACGGTTGGATGGATGGACAGACAGAGCCCTCCAGCCTGCATGGCCCTCACAGTTTATTTCTGTCTAGCTGGGGCTGTGCTGCTGGTGGCTCCAGGAATCCCATCAGGTGCTCTCCTCCCCGGGCTGGGGGCAGTCCAGCCAGTACTGGGCGATGGAGCGGGGGTAGCGCGGCCGCACCAGGTCCACGCGCTTGGTGCGCAGATTGACACGGTAGTACTTGTCTGGGGAAGGGGACATGGCAGTCAGGACTGTCCCCAGCTCTGGGGAGCTTCCAGCCCTCACTGCCAGCACCTTCCCACTGCATTCTGAAGCCCTGAGACATTGCAGAGAGAGAGGAGCCCTCCCCATGCCCCGGCAGCCCTGGTCCCGCATCATTCCCGGATCCTGCCAGGCCAGACTCACCTCCTACAAAGAAGTAAACACTCTGCAGCATCTCACACGTGGAGCCCGACAGCCCATCGCTTTCAACACCTGCTGAGTCGGGGTCATTTTGCAGCCAGCTCCAGAATCCCAAGTTCAGTGACCGGTGGTGGTTGTACCTCTTGCGCTGGCGGCGAGACTTCCTCCGGCGGGGCTGGTGGGAGGCCACGTAGATCCTGCCGGCCATGGCAGCGTCCAGCCGGCTGGGCACCCCCCGCCAGTCCCGGCTGATGTACCACGGGCCGTTTGCCCCAGCTGCAAAAGGAGCAGAGGGTGAGTGAGAGGGATGAGCTGAGCCCACCCCCACAGGCAGCACACCTGCTCCAAAACCCACAGGAAGGCTCCAAAGGATCCCAGCCTGGATGGGATGTGTGACAGTGACACAGGCCAGGCTGAGCCAGAAGTGGCCCCCCCACCCCCTTGGCTGGGATCTGCTGAGCCCCCTTCTCCTCCTCTCTGTCTTTCATTTCCTCTGCCCAGGGCTGGGGTTTTGCTGTGGCATCTCCAGCTCCAGTGACAATAAACAGTCCCCAGCAGTGACACCGTGGTGTGAGGCAGCTGGTGATGGGTTTGGTATAATGGGGGGCACAAGGGCTGTGAGGGTGGGATTTGGGATGCTGTGGGAGGTGCAGCTGTGGCCTGGGGGGTTCCTGTGCATGGCCTTGTCAGGAGGGGATGGCTCATCCTGCCTGCCCTTGCTTCCAGGCATAGGTCCCTCCTCCCTGGGTGTCTGCGTGCCTTGTGCCCTGTCAGTGCCCGCTGTTGGGACCCGCCAGCCCTTCCCCCCGGGGCTGGCCCAACCCTTACGCATCCTGCCGCCAAAGAGGAGCTGGAAAACATCCTCCCAGCTGTCCCTGTTCATGAAGGCATAGTGCTTGAACACTGTGGAGGGGGAGGACTTCTCGCAGTCGGCCTGCGTGGGCTGCTGGGCGAAGTCGTAGGACCAGTAGTACTTGTCTAGGAGAGGATGAGCAGCGTGTTAGCAGGGAACAAGCACTGGAGGGGTGTCCAGCCTGTGCCCAGTGGTGCCAGGCTCTGCCAGGAGAAGGGGGCTGCCCCTTTACCCTTGAAGAAATAGACTCTCTCATTGCCATGGTAGCTGTGGGCGGGCAGGGCGAACGCTGCATCCACGTTGTCGGGGATGCCCTCAAAGCCCTCGGAGATGTCCCGTGGGTACCCAGGGTCCAGGGCTCCGTCATCAAAGCGCCAGTACTGGGTGCCCTGGGGGGTGGGGGATAGAGAGGGGTCACAGGTGCAACATCCCCCCAGCCACAGGTCTGCCAGGAGGAGGGAGGGGATGTTGGGGAGGCCCATCACGGGGCTGTGGTTGCTTGGGGCCCCAGAATAACCACAGGAATTTGGGGTTTCTGGCAACCACTGCGTGCGTGGGTGTATGGGAGGTGCCAGAAGGGGATACAGGGTGGGTTGGGGGGCTGTGCTGGCCACCCTGGGAGTACCTCTAGCCCTGCAGCCCACCTTGAAGAGGTAAGTCTTGCCCTGGCAGTTGATGCGTGTGAAGGCTGCATCGATGGGGCCCTCGATGCCCCAGACTTCACTGATGAGCTTGGGGTAGCCAGGCCTCACGCTGGTCTTGTCCAGCTCATAGAAGTACTTCCCTGGGGAGAGAGGAGAGGTAGGGGCAGCAGGAGGGACTGCAGACACCAGCACAGGGTGACAGCATGGCAGCACGTCCCACGTGCATGGGGAAGGTCCCCAAAGTACCTCGGAAAGCATAAAGGGAACCGTTCTTCAGGTCGGTGAAGGCATCAAAAGGTTTCCCGCTGCACAGCTCCTCAGGCTCCTCAGACACATCTGGGGTGGTGTTGGGCACCTCTGGCAGTGTCTCCTCAGGGTTTGGCTTGCTCTCTGGTGTGGTCTCCACCAGCACTGGGGCTGTGGGCAGCTCTGTGGGGTCTGCCACGGGCACCTCGTCCGTGACAAAGTCGACAGTGAGGTTGTAGTCCAGGTAGTCGTCCTCCGGCAGGGCAAAGACATCTCCCCGGGTCACTGCAGGAGGGAGCAGGTTGGTTCCCCCTGGGTTTGGGTGCAGGAGATGCTCCCTCCCAGGCAATAGAGATTTATAGAATCATGGAGTCATTAAGGTTGGAAAAGCCCTCTAAGATCATCAAGTCCAATTTAACCCAGCACTGCCACCACGTCCCCAAGTGCAACAAGTACATTTTTTTTAGAACACTTCCATGGATGGTGATTCCACCTGGGCAGCCTACTCCAACGCCTGAACACCCTTTCAGTGAAGACATTTTTCCTACTAACCAATCTATCCAATTAGCACAGATCCCACGCTCCAGATGGTGATGACCCAGCTTCCAAAACCCACTGTGCTGCAGCAAATCCTGGTGCTGACTTTACCCCTCAGCCACAGGCAGATGCAGAGCTGACCCAGCACAGACCCCACGCTGTGGAGCACCCACAGCCACCCCATTCCCCCTGTGCCCTGGCCAGGAGGGTGGCCGTGGGGACAGTACCTTTGGCTTTGCAGACGGTGGAGTAGTCGCTGCAGCAGCTCTGGTAGTACACACAGAGGGTGTCACACTGGCACTTGTGCCCTGCATCGAAGCCTTCTTCACAGCGGCCCTCGCAGGAGTCTGCCAAAGCCACCCCACAGCTCAGGAGGGGTAATGTGGAGTGGGGCAGTGGGGCCCATGCCTCCCCTCCCAGCCCAGCCCCACGGGGGAAAACAAACTTGGGGATGTCCTGGTTGGGGGTAGCCCACCCCTTCATGGTCAACTCCATCACCAGGGGCTAGAGCAGCTCCTTGCCCTGCTCCCACTCAGGTCCTGCTGAGCCACAGATTGGGCTGTGCCATGCTCCCAGTTCCATGCTGGCAGCCCAGCTGTGGATGGGAAGGGATCTGCCAAGGCACCATTGACACCCATGTACTGCCCACTTGCTTTCTCCCCATCCTGCAGGGTACAGCCAATGTGGCCATGGCCACCATCCTCTCCCTCCCCACCCTGCCCAGCCCCTCCATCAGCCCAGGAACCGTTCTTTATCCATCCTCAAAGCACCTGACGAGGGGTTGGCTGGCTAAAACTCACCTTCTGCAGCACGGGTGGTGGCCAGCAGGGCCAGCACAAGAGCAGGGAAGAGCAGCCTCATGCTGGGTGTCCGGGAGCGCAGCCCTCCTGCGTCTGTGCGGGCTGGAGCACAGCAGAGCCCCAGCGTCCAGTGTTTGCTCAGCCTGCCCCGGCGGGGAAAGCAAACAGCCCAAGGTCAGAACAGGGGACAGGGGCAGAGATGATCTCCCACCCAGCTTCCCACACAGCCCACACTGAACTGGGAATGTCTGCAGGGGGACAGGGCTGCCACGAGTGTAAGCAGCTCCTCCCCAGCCCCGGCGCAGGTTGGGCACTGTTCAGAGAGTGGGGAGGGACAGCAGAAAGACAGAGCCAGGAAGCAGTTTTGAGGTCCTGCCACACTCATTTCATAACATACCTCATGGTGTAAAAGCAACCAGCTGTTTCCCAGCCTGGTCTTAGCAAAGCCAAAAACCCAAATGAGACTGGATGGGGGAGCAATGCTCAGAAGACAAAGGGAAAAGCCCCAGGCTTATGCTTGCCCAAAATATCACCATTTTGGAGGGTTTATTCTTAGGATTTCAGCTTTCTCAATGTCAAGGCTGGGAACAGACCTGGGGAGCCCCAAGGCAGGGTGGCTTGGGATGGGGCAGGTGCCACCTCAGTACCTGGGGACCACAGGCCAGAGGTGAGTGGCCAGGGGCAGGAGCCCTCAGCACTTTCACTGCAGAAGGCAAACAAAAGCCTGTGTATTTTGCTCCCGTCATTCTCTTTCCAACCAATCTTTCAGTTACTAATTAATGTCGACTCAGCTCTTTTGGCAGCTCCTGATATCTCTGGGATGTTTATTTAATCGGGGCAAGGAGCAAATGCACACGAGGCTGCAGCAATCCTGCCTCTTCTGCCTCTGCTGGGACAGAAGCTCCAAGGGATCTGTCCCAGCCCTCGGCAGGAGTGGTGCAGCTTTGGGCTTTAAGTGATACAAGATTTGGAGGGAGAGAAACCTGAGCAGGGTGCCCACTTCTCCAGGGATCTTTCAGACATAGGCAGTTCCTGGCATCATCTCCTCCTGGCATCTTGCTGGAAAGAGCTTTATTTGGTTTTGAGACAGGCATTTCCACCGGGGAGCCCTGGGAAGCTGAGGGCAGCTACCATACATCAGCTTTTGGGGTAGAACTTCTGCAGCCCTCACCCCACTCCTTGTCCCCTGGCCTCAGCTATGGCAGGGCTGGCATTGTCCCCAAGTGCTGCACTAGGGCTTCATCCCATCCCTGTTGAACCAGCCCTGGGGGACAACAGCCCTGCGAGGGTTCAGGCTTGCAGGAGGCTCTGGGGGAGAAGGGCTGGGCATTGTCTGAGCTGCTTTGGCTGATCAGCTAAGACAAAGCTCCCTCCTGCTGCTCCAGGCTCCCAACCACCAGCCACAGACCCATGAAGGCTCAGCGAGCCCTTCCCTGCCAGGAGCAGATCCCAGGAGAGGGGTTGGCTGGATAAAGGGGCCCCGGGGAGCTCCTGCAGCCAAGGGCTGAGCAGAGCCAGTGAGGAGAACCCGGGAAATGGGGCTGATCCCCCAGGGCAAGGCTGGGAACCGCTGCAGTTCCAGAGCCCCAGGCTGCTGGGTCTGAAATCTCTCCCAAAAATCAAAGCAAAGCAAAACTAAAAGCAGAACAAAACTCAGCTCTCTGGGCTAGTCAGGACAAGCCTAAGGGAATGGTTTGAATTTTGCTGCCTCCGGACAGCAAACCCTCTGCTGCTCTACACTGCAACAGCCCTTATGGTTACCCCTGATTTATAATAATTTATCAGGAAATTCCTTACTGGTTCTGTGCCGAGCTTCTCCCGCAGTTTTACGCTGCTCGGGGTGCCTCGTTCGCCGTCCTTCCTTGGGATGATGTCCCTTTCTTCTGTCTGCCCCTTCGTAGTGGATTCAGAGAGGATTAAGAGCGACTCTGTCACATCCAAACATCAACTCGAATTTAAGTCTCAGGCTGACCTGGCAACAACCTGGTTTTGGAGTCAAGGATTTAAGCTGCTCCTCCCAGCACATCCGAGAAATGCCCAAAGCATTTAAGCATTTCTGCCCTGAGCACGTCTGGCCTGGAAAAGAGAAAACAAAAGAGGCCCAGGCTGCCTCTGCTCTTTCTTTTATCATGCAAATCCCGAGCCCACCCAGAAGAGCTGCTCTGAATTTCCACCGAGCAATGGGTATTTGCCTCCTGCTGATACTAAACGGGTTCAAAACACCGTGCCAGGGTGGTCACAGCCCCACCGTGACCACCACGGTGCCTGGTGGCCTTTACCTGCACCCTGTGCCCCCTCGCTGGTCACGGAGGGTCCTGAAGAGGTGTCCTGCAAAATCAACATGGGGGTCCCTGCCTGCCATGGGAGTGACACTGCAGCAGCAGCTCGGGCACCATGGGGGATGTGGGCCATGGGGGCAGCAGGACGAGCCCCAGCTCAGGGCAGACAGGGAGGGCTGTGGAATAGAATGGTTTGGGTTGAAAATGAAAAATTATCTAGTTCCAAATCCTGTCCCATTCCACTACCCCAGGTTGCTCCAAGCCCCGTTAACCTGGCCTTGGACACTTTCAGGGCTGGGACATCCACAGCTTCCCTGAACAAGCACTTCACAAATAAGAATTTTCTCCTAGCATCTAATCTAAATCTCTCATATTTTATTTTAAAACCGCTCCCCCTTGTCCTATCGGTATCTATTCGTGTAAAAAGTCACTTCCCCTTTTACTAATGACCCCTATTTAAGCACTGAGAGGCCACAATCACAGAAACACAAAATTTAGGATAGAAAAGCCCTCTAAGACCGACTCCAGCCGTTATCCCTGCACTGCCAAGCCCATCACTGAGCCACGTCCCCAAGTGCCACATTCCCGATCCTGTTAAATCCTTCCGGGGCTGGTGGCAGGAGGGCTCTGGGGGGCTCTGCAGCGGGAGGGGGCTGCAGCCGCCGGCACCGAGCCCCTCCTCGGAGAGGCGGCGCCTGCGCCCGGTGACATCAGCCCCGGGGACCGGGATGCTGAGCCCGGCTCGGGGAAGGCGGATCCCGCTCCGCTCCCAGCTCCGCATCCCGACAGGGCAGAGGGGCACGCATCCCCCCTGCCGTGCCCCCCGGCCGCCCACCCGCGTCCCCGCAGGAGCGGGGGGTCCCCGCGGGCGCGGTGCCGGGGGATGCCGCGCTAGCAGCGACCGATGCTCGCCCTGCTGCTGTCGCTGCACACCCTGCGCCGGTCCCTGGCCATGGCGAGCGCGGAGCGGCTGGCGGTGCCCGAGTGTGTGAGCCGGGCGGGCGGCGGGGTCTCCCCCGGGGTGGGCACCGAGGTGCGGGAGGCGCTGGAGCGGGTCCTGCCCGTCCTCCGCCGGGCCATCGCCCACGCCACGCAGGCGGCCACGGCCGAGGGGCTGCGGGCGGCTCTGTCCGAGGTGCTCCGGCTGGTGGAGGAGGCCTGGGGGATGCCCGCCGTGGGGAGGGACGTGGCCAAGGTGCTGTGCGATGTGATCCGCCTCGAGGGGGGCCTGGACCTGCTGCTCAACCTGCTCTACACCGCCGAGCTGGAGACCAAGTGCCAGGCAGGAAAACTCCTGGAGCAGATCCTGGTGGCGGAAAACAGGTGAGTGTGCAAAGAGCCCCTCAGCCTCACCCCGCCAGGCACAGCCCTGCCAGCCCCCAGAACCGTGGGGGTTCAAAGAGACCTCAAAAACCTCATCTCAACCCCCTGCCATGGTCAGGGACACCTTCCACAGACCAGGTTGCTTCAAATCAATCCAACCTGGCCTTGACCAACCTTCACCCATCCCCACACCCCCAGATTTCCCTGCTGTGGGTGCTGTCAGTTGCACACACCCCCTCAGATCCCCACCACATCCCCCCACAGCCAGTGCTTGTGCACAGGGTCTCTGGCTCGTGCCCAGGCAATGCCCATGGGCTGCTCCCTTCTCCCACAGCTGGAGGGAGGAGGACCAGCCCCAGCCCAGGGATGCTGGTGAGGACTGGGGTGTCCTCCTGAGCCCCCTCAGCCGGGGTGAGCTGAGTCAGTTTGGCTGGCTCAGAGCATCTGACCCAAAGGCCAAGACGTGACTCTCCTTTAGCCATTACTGCAGCACGAGGAGGACAAAGCCACTTCCCAGAGCCTCCCTGCTGCTGACCAGGGCTGGCATGAAGCCATAAGGAGGAGCCAGCTGGTCAGCAGCCCTCAGCCCCCAGTTCAGGTGCGTGTGCTGCTGCCCAGGACAGGTGAGAGGTGCTGGGATGTCTGTCCGAGCATGGGCACGGTGTGTGTGTGTACAAAGGTGCATGTGCACGCCTGACACATCCAGATCACAGCACCCACACACAGCTCACCCTTCCAACACCCCAAATGCACTCTGCCAGCTCTGCTCTCCCTCAGAGCACCCCAACCCAGCCCAGCCAGGCCTCTGGAAAGGATGTGGAGGGAGCCTGGCCAACGAGTTGCTTCAGCTTTCTGGGGGATGTCTCTTGCTGGAGCTGAGGACTCGCAGCCTGGGCCTCTCTTCATGCACTGGCAGGCAAAAATAAGCGGCAGCTAAATCAGGAAAGCCCATTAGGGTGGAATTTAATCCCAGGAAGCATCACTGGCATGGTCTGCATTCAGCACTCAGCTCCTCAGCAAGAGAAAGCATTTGCTGGGGCTGTTGTTTCTGCTCCAGGAGCAGTTCATGGGCTTGGAGCAGCCATGGCATTCCAGCCCCTCGCTTCCCACAGCTCCTGAGCCATGGCAGGGAGGTGTGGGGCTCCCCTTTGGGCCCAAGCCTCTCACTTGCAAAACTCTCCCAGTCTGTGCCCAGCAGCAGAGGTGTTTAGCTGGGAGCTGGGCAGGTCCTGGCTCCATCTGCAGCTGCAGGGAGTCGGGGACCTGTGTTTGTCATCCAGCTCCATGGCTGAGTCCGGGCTCACAGCCAGACCCAGCCTGAGGGCTTCTTTTTTTTTTTTT
>VYZP01032943.1:0-17329 GCA_013400635.1 Hypocryptadius cinnamomeus
ATTCATGCTTTTATTGCTTGCACATTAAAGCTATCTGCAAATGATGTCTCAATGCCTTATTTTCTCCTCTACAAAAGGAAGAGTGTTGGTGTGTCCTCCAGGAGTGCTGTGAGCTTAACATGAAGTGTGGAGACAGGATGGGAGCAAAGGTCTAATACAGAAGTNCAAAAGAAAACAAGGTCTAATACAGAAGTGATAGTCAAGTTACAAGTTGTTAAGTCAAGTTACAAGAACTACTCACATGCATAGCAAGAAATGACTGTGAACAACGTCCACCTGGGGTGAGGCTTTTTTATTTGTCCAGGCATTGTCATGTTGCAGCTGTTTACCTGCTTCTGGGAACACAGTAATCAGTAGTAAATTCTTTGAGCTTTACTGGGAATAAGAATCCTCACTCTTGAGTTGTGCCTGCCTGAGCTTTTCCTTTCTGACCATCCTGATTAACTGCCAGGATTTGAGTCCGAGTTTTACATGTCTTCATATGTAAACTACAGTTCTGACCCACAACACCCTCAGGTTGCCTCCACATCTGGGTCTGCAGAGCAGAGAGGTTCAGACTTTGTCAGGAACAGCCATTTCACAGGTGACTGTCAAAAGCTCAGCAGAACATTAGGATTTGTATGAGAGCTTGTTTTCTTTTGCATCCTTATACAGGCACAGTTTCCAAATCTCTTGAATCAAGGGCAAGAGCAATGCCATTGTTTGTTCACTATTATAAATAACCCCCATCATTCAGCAGAATGTTTGTGTCCTCAGATGAGATCAATTATGTTAGATGTCAGACAACTGGTGAAAGAAACAAATTAAATGGAGGGAGGGGAATAGTAGAACAACAGTGCCACTTTTCAGCTGGACAGTTAAGAGAAAGACACTTTCTACTTTTCTACTACTTTACAAGCTTGTATTTGGTAGATTATGTTATAGAAACAAGCTTCTGGGAAAGGTGTAGTAGGAGAGACACCAGTATTATGAACAGAAGGGGAGGTGTTTCATGATGGAAAAGAAAACAGAAAGGTGAGAGAAGAGAGACTTTGTTCATGGCAAAGGCCATTGGCTTGCCCTTAGTGTTCATTTAGAGGAAGTCACTGAACTTTTCTTTAGTATCAGTCATCCATTTTATAGGGGTGTCTCAAATCTACATGCTAATCATATTCTACAAATGCAGTAGAAGATAATTAACCAACTCTAATAACTTTCTGCACAGTCAAATATTCTTTTTCAAAATCCAGCTGGGTAAAGGTCACAATTTCTGAAAAATTAACTGTTTGATCTAATAAGGCCCTGCATCACCCCTCATTTGAACCCCTCAGCTGAACTTAAGTGACCCTCAGATATTGTTTATCTATCATTTATATAAAGTCAATTTTATCCTGTTGTTTCTAGTACCTTACTTCAATTAAGATCTTTTGTAGCATCATTTTCTAGTATTTACTTTATTCCTCCAGATAGATTGTAAAATAGTCTCTTTCTGCCACTACAAAGTTGGAACATTTAGCATTCAAGTTCTGGAAAAATAAGGTGATAATTCTTGTTATTATTGGAAATCACAATGACATTACAGTAGTAGTAGAGCAGCAGTAGTGTGCTGGGTGCCCAAGAGAAAATTCCTACTGCTGGGGAGAATGGAATACACTAAAAATCAGTTTGCTACGCTGTGCAATCTTATTTCACATGGTCTTATTTGCCAGTCACTACAGAGAGATTGCATCAAATGAGAAAAGTGCATGATTTTATGACTTCAAGGACAGAGAGGATTTAAGCATAGCTGGAACTAAGGGGATGAAGCATGTGATAAAGGACATAAATGGGAAGAAATTGAAAGACCAGAATAGCACAGGCAGACAAGAAGTGTATGGAAAGAGAGAGAGAAGACTTGGATCAGGTGTATAAGACTAACATACTAAAGCTGTTCACACTTGTATTCTTCACCTGAGCTACTGGTGGACAGTACAGACCTCTCTGATACTTAACTGGATGGAAATCCTAATTAGTTCTCCCTGTCCCTGACAGGAGCCCTGAAAGCCAGACACACAGAAAAGATACGGGGGGCACAAAATCTTACTTGAAATAGGGATGTACTTGCACAGGCTGCTGGTGCAGAGTACAGCTCCAAGTTTTCAAATCATACAATTGTTATCCCATCCAGTGCATGTCACTGTTTCTTTAAGAGAATCCACATCAGCCATCCCAAATATTTCAACCCCCATTTCTATAAATAGCAGAAGAATCACTTGGAGATCATATAGCCTCCTTTATACTTAACTAGTTGCCATAGCATCTCTCCTGCAAAACTGTGATAGCTGTGGCTTCCTAAAGGATTTCTAACCCTTGTCAACCGTGTTTCTCTCTTCCCTTAGAGAAAAGGAGTAAGGATGGAAAATTAAGCTTCAAATAGCTTTCTTGAAGCATAGCTAAGATTATGTGATGAAGTTCCAGGTCTTTTTTAAAAAGAATCAAGTTAGAAAAATAGAAGTTTCTGAACACTAGAAAGGAAGAATTAAAGTACATGTTCGGGCAACCTTTACCCTGCCTGGCTTGTGCACCCCGGCTCCGGGAATCGCTCCCATACCGAAGGGTGGCTTTGAACTCTGCAGGGGGGTGGCTACATCTGCCCTGCAGCCAAATTCCTGACGCACCTCACCCCCAGAACACCAGATCACTCACACTTGATAAGCCCTTTGCTCCTCTTTTGTAGTCTCCCTGCCTTTATGTATTTGACACATCCAACCCTACACTCACCTGCCACTAAGCCTCTGCACGGAGAGCTGCTGGCATCCTTATTTATGGACCGATTCAATGCAGTGCTTAAAGCAGGTGTGTAGGAGCTCTTGAAGCTATAAGAAACCCTCTTTTGTTCAAATGAAGGACCTGGCAAGGAATTTTTTCCTCCATTCACAGGTGGAAATGGTCCATCCACATCAGCTTTTAACATGAATCAGCTTTGCTGAACTGTTGTGACTAATCCTTCTGTCTAATCACGCCTAACACAGGCAAGGTAGCTGGATAATTTGCACATCATTCCAGTGTTATTCACAGGGAAGGGCGAGGGTCAAGGTTTCAGATATATCCTTTAATCCTTTATTTCCCATATTTTCAGATGTAGGTGCTAGACCTGAAGCTGACTTGAAGGGCATGAAATACCAGGGGACAGTTTTAACTCTGCATTAATGATGCTTTTTCTCAGTGACTATAAGATCTGTCAATGAATTTAGGAACATCCCCGACGTGGGAGCCGTCCCCACTCTAGAAGTACTAAAATGAGGCAGAATGCTGAGATGGGAGATGTTTAATCATCAAAGGTTCGTCCTTGTAATTGCAAGGATTAAAAGGAAGAACTCAGAACACCCTTCGAACTAGATGTACACAGGAATTCGAATTAAAAAGGTTTGAGGCGAAGAGATATTATTTTTCTACTATTATCTTTTTAATGAAAAAACCTAATACCTAATACATCTATGGCAAACCATTTCTCAGCACTATTGCCTGGAAAAGAGTGTTCAATCATTTGCCTCATAAAAGTATGCATCAGTTTTATATAAAAATTATTTTTTATGTGTTTCATGCTTCAAAAGAGGATGAAATACAAAAGAGGATTAAACGTACCTCATTTTTGACAGTACACTATTTGAGAGTTCACCCTGCTTTAGAAGAAATTGCTTTTAAGTCATAGGAATGGTAGTTTTGATTTCCTCTGTAGTATGTCAGTGAGCATTTTGGAAGTTCTGTGAGCTACAGAAGTTAAGCCAACTGCTCAGAAAAATAAAAACAGCCTCACATTCTGCTGTGTATCCATCACCTGGCTGCTTGTTGTAGGCCTCTTTCTTGTGAGTCACTGTGAGCAGGACAGTTTGTTCAGCTGAATGATCTACCTGGGCTCAGGGTGTTGTGAGCAATGTGTGTTATAAATGAAGTTATAGGCAACGTGATGCAACCAGATATTTGCATACTACTGGGGTATAAACATGCTCTACAAATACAGAAAAGCAAACTGACATGCTGTTTTCCCTGTGGTCACATTGGTTACTTACAATTGCAGGTGTCAGCCTCTTGAACAACTAAGATACCAAGTAAGTTTAGAAATGGCTTGTATTTATTTATTTAAGTCTGTCAGGGATGCAGGTAGTATTGAGAAGTACCTACCATTAAAGGGCACTCATCAGCATTGCCATTTCCAAGAGAAGTCTGCCATAAGACAGTAATACCCCTGGAGATCTGTGCTCCAAGCATTTCAGTTTTTCATTAGGACTTAAGAGAACATTTAAATCTTCATTTGTCTTCTAGCTTTTGTGGGCATGTAACAAACAGGGGAAGCAAAATCTAAGATTATAATGTGGAAATTGCTAAGGAAGTAATAGAAATATGTTCTCAGTAAACATATAAGTTTGAGATTAGAGCAAAAGACCAGGAGCTAGGCTTCCAGGGCTTTGTTCTCTGGTCTGCTATTAGTGCTGAGCATCCTTGGATGAGCCCCCTGCCAAGCTCCTGGGGTTCACCCCAGGAAAGCACTGCCTTACATATACATTCTCCTCTCTTCCTCCACTGAGGGTGCATTTCAGTCTGAGACATGGAATGGATTATTCCTGGTATAGTACTATGAGATCCACTGAGGAAAAGGACTAAACAAATTAAGCATATGGATAGAAAAGAAATACGTGCATGTCCACACGACTTTGCTTCTTTGCCCACTCCCTCTCCAGTACAATAAAGAAACAACACTCACAACAGATCCCTACAGACACTAAAACCACTCAAGGCAACTCTGAACACACTACAGGGTTATCAGAACTCACAATTTCTTTCCTGTTTATCATGTTACAAAGGAGAATTAATTTTAAAGCCCTGCAGAGAGTTGGTCAGCAACTGAAGTTCTTCAAAAGATTAAATTCTAACATACCTTAATATCATAAAATATATCTTAATATAATAAAGGCTGATATGGACTTCATTTTAAGGACCTCTCTGCTAGCATCAAAACAGAAAGTACAGCTGTTTTCCCAACTTTCCCCATTGTAAGTGGAGGACAGTAAGAGACTGTTTGACTGCTACAAACTTTTCATCTGAGACTCTGGGGCATATCTATATGCCAGGGAATACAAAATTTTTTTCAGAGCTGGATTGGTCCAGATTTTGTTCAGTCAAACTGGAGGAAAAAAAAAAATAAAAGGAAGAAGGTGAATAAACCAACTGTATGTTTGGCTGTTTTGAATTACAGTACCAGTCTTCATCTTTGCTCCACAGCTAAGATAAGGAACTATTGTCCTGCAGACATAACTCCCTACCAGGTTGGATCTACACTGGCAAAAATTGAAATTTCTCTTTTCAGAATACATTTTTATAATGTACATTATAGAAAGAGTTCCATAGGCTTAAGTAGGAGATAAATTGATTGCACTAAGATGAATTTTTTCAGCTGGATTTTACAGAAGTTGAACAGGGAATTGTTACAATCTCTTCTGCGATAAATATCTATTAATTCATAAGTATGAATTCCTCAAAACATTTTATCTAACACTTTAAAGCACCAAACATTTAAATCCAAAGAAAGGTTAAGTAAAGATTAAGTTTTTTGTGGATGAAGTGGACAGAGACAGCTTCAAGCGTCAAAGGGTTCACAGTAACAACTTTCCAACCCATTAGCTGGAGCACAAAGCCTTCATGAAAGAGTCAAAAGGGAATAAATGTGGGCTTCCTAACGTCTCAGGGTGGCATCTCTTCACAAACTGTGGCTGACATCTGTCCCTCCTCTTCCAGGTTTCCTCCTGTGCTATTTTGTTAGACCCTGCACTGGTTTCCAAGTTATGATCTGCCTCTTGTGGCACTGTGATCAACGCTGGGATTGTCAATTGTAATTTCAATGATATCTAAATTAATTGTATAGATTTTGTGTGGGCAATGCAGGCACACCTGAATGGAGAAACACCGTCAGTGCGCTTTCCACTGACAGCACGTTTGATCACAGATCACAAAGCCTATGTGACAGTGTGAGTTTGGACTTGATTCATTCCCAGTGAGCTGAAGCTGAAAGCAGCCCACTGAAAGCAATAATATTTGCAGGCTTGCTTTGGGTTCCGTAGTCAGTGGCTTCATCTCTGTGGCTTCACTTGCAACTAAATTTTAATTTATCTCACAAAGCACAGTGGTTTCCCAACTGTAGTGTAAATTCCATGTAGCAGTTTTAGAAAGCTTTGCAGAGTAGCTTTCACTTTTATATCTCTCAGATCCTTATTCATTCTCAAAACAGAGAAAAAATGTCAATTATCTTCTTTCACTAGAAGCAAGACAGAGCCTGTGACTAGGCATGCTCTGGTAGATGGTAAGAGTTAAAACAAAGCAGGTCTTCATTTCCTACCACGGCTAACTTGATTCCTGAAGTGATAGTGGTGTGTGGGAAGGGGACTGCTAAAAACTCCTCAGTGGCAGAAGCAGTGTTAGGAATGCAGGAATCTGGGAACACAGGAGAAACGTTGGATTTTTTAATTACAAATGTGCAGTTTTCAGATGTGAATGCCATCCATAAGATATATATTGTCCGCATTTCTGTTTCAAAATACTTATAAAGTTTTTTCGCTTTTGTTTCAAAATGCTTACAAACCCTCCTTCTGTCCCTCTGTCTATGCTGAGCTGGGTCAGTATGTTCCTGTCCCCACAGCTTTGGGCCGTGGCAGTGACCAACATGGAACTGGGACTGCCAGACTTCTTTCAGAGCTCCAGGATTGGGAGCCAGCAGAGAAGTGTCTGGCAGTGACAGCACAGCATTCAGCTGTGCAACACTCCTACCTTCCTAATGCATTTCACACTCAGCAGATTGAACTGCTTTGGTCTTCTCATTTCTTTTTCTTCCAGCAAACAAAACTCTCCCCCCACTTTTCCTTGACAAAGAGTTTTGCCATATGCTCCAAATCAATTGCAACCTTTCTGATGCTTTGTTATGGCCCACATCTTGGGCTGCATTCAAAAACTTTTTTTAGAAATGCAGCTTAAGTGTTTCTGTTTCTGCTCCAACCAAATTAAATTTGAAACATTCTGTTCATTAATTCAAGGGTTAATGTGTCTTATCACTCCTTTCTTGCTCTGAATTAACTAGAACTGAACCATTTCTTTGCTGTAACTGACATAGCTGTCTGACACATTTTTGTCTTTCTGCATGGATAGTTGCCATGAATAGAAAAGAATTTCCTCATATTCATTCACCGATCGACATTAATTGTTGACTTAAGCTTTACTTCCCCAATTATCTTAATTTGATTTAATGCTGCACTTCATGCAGTTCTGTCCCTTCCTATGTGCTGCCACTACACATTATGTGCTGCATCCACACGGACAGCCAGGCCAGTCAGCTGAAGAAAAAGAAACAGAAGCTTTTTATTGGTAAAACTCATTTTTGAGCAGGAGCAGTTCCCACATGAGCATCCCATCATGAGCATCACTGTGGCCCACAGAAAGGGCAGAGGTGGGGCTGCCCTCTGCTTTCAGCAGCAGTGGGATCTGAGATCAATTTCAGCTTCTGCCCGAATCTGGCAAATAGCTTTCAGATGACATTACTGTAGGTGTTACTTAGGGCATAAGGCTTCCATATCCCATACTAAGGCCTAGTGAGGACACATTTACAGTAGAACAGTCATACATTCACATATTATGAACCACCTATTAATTGCACTGACAAAGGCACTTTGTTTGGGAAATAATTGAGTCACCCCCTTGGATACCTGCTGGCACAGCACATATTGGTGAGGAATCATGCCTCTTTCCTTCCCACAGAAGATAAAAGCAAACCCACAGAAATCTGCAAGGTACTTCAGCATGTATTTTACTTAGTGGGATAGGAATAAGAAGGCAAATATTTGGAGCATGAAAATGTGATTGCTTGGGCTTGACCCAAGATTTCTGTTACCCCACTTTGTTCCCTCCAAGGGCACAGGCCACTGAGGAGGTCACTCTGTACCAGGGGATGGGAAGAAGCAATGTCAATGCAGTCCCTCATACTCTGTGTCCAGCCCTGGGGTACCACAAGTATGCTTAGTACTCCCTAGCCAAAATGTGTTTTACAGGTACCTGGCTGCTACTTTTGAGATGGGTTTCACTGAAACCTTCCAGTTATTTGATATGTTTGGTTTTTTCAGTCCCTTTTTTTTTCAGTGCAGCTGTTCTGGGAATGGAGAGCTGCATTTTCAAGATCTATATTAATTTTTTATCGGATATTTGCTGCAAATTTATTTTGTTTCCATTAAACTACTTGAATCTGCTAATGACAATTTTCATGGAAAGCAAAAGAGAAGGTATGCAAGCTCAGAGGAAAGAATGAAAGATAAAATGATCTGCTCATACAGATGCAATTAAAACAGAATTAGAAAAATCAGTGGAAGAATTAAAAAAAGGAAAATTAATCCTTTGGGTCTTCTAGTTTATTTAAACCAGCTAATGAGTTTATACACATTAGGTACAACTCCATTAGGGAGATTGTCAGTATAACTATCCTAGTATAATTATATTAATGGATAAAATCAATTTAAATGTTTAAATGAAAGGCTACAGCATATTTTTCCTCTACTACTCCAGGTTTACTTTTACACTGTGAGAGCATATGCAGCTAAAGTAACCTCAGTTCAATTTACATCATGTGATAGAAAGCTGTCGCTGTCAGGTTTTAAATCACAGTACTTTGTTTAATAGCCTTAGTACTGGCATTAGGTAAAACGGATTAAATACTTTCATTATGTTAGTCCTTGAAGACAGCATAGGAATATTATATGACTGCAAACAAAAGAAAGCAGCTCTTCTGAGAGGAAGGAAAATGTAAGCCATTCACTGGAAAATTTGAGAACAGATGAGTATGGCAGACAAAACTCAGGAGGAGATGGGTATTTTCTCCACCTCTTCTCTTTGACTCAACATCCATCTTAACCCAGTAGTTCCCATGGAGCTACAGCTGACAAAACAGACTCTGATTATCTTTCTCTCTCTGTCTGGAGTGTTAGCAGTTCTTGAAGTTGGTACAGTATCTTTGCTCTGGAGACACAGGACCCATAGAAGTATTATCACTTCAAAGAGATCAGTAGCTCAAAAAAAGGATGAGCTGAAATGACATGAGGCTGTGAGGTGAATCTGCACTCATCTGAGTGAGCAGAGGCAGATGTTATTTAGACTCATCACAGATTATTACATTTATAAGGCATAAAGCCCTGAGTAGCCAGGCTCCCAAGGGCTTTGTTCCACAAATGTCTCAATGTTCTTAATGTCACTACACCCTTAAAGCAATTTACACATTGTAATTACAGATGTATTGCACAAGTGTAAAGAGGGAGCTACACCAGTATAGATTCACAGTTTTCTAGATTAAGATTTAGACATTTTGGTCTATCCTAGACAGGTTATGAATACTTCAACCAGATGCTCAAGATATTGTTTTTTACCAGACAAATGTTTAGGCCTTAAATAAAGCTGCCTGACACCAATATAAACTTTAGTGCTTCTCAAGCCAAAATCAGCTGTGCAGCACTTTCAGTTGATATCTTTATATTTGTAATAAAGTGTGGGGAAAGGTTGCTTGCCTTCACTATACAAATACAGTAAAGGCTGCAAAGCTCCCTATAACTAAGAAGCTCTTGCTTTGAACTGCCTTTTCCTCAATGCAATGCTTGTTATCCCGGTGAGATTTTTTTTGCTTCAGTGAAGATAAGGTTTTATCATCCATCTCCAGTGCCAGATTTCGAGGCAATTGCAATTAACCCTTTGCTGACTGAAGGCAGCTGCAGGGTGTGTCCCTACAATTTCCAATTTTTCATAAGCATCAAAGCTGGATAAGGAAAATGGGTCTCTTTGCCTGTAAGCAATAACAAACATGGAAGAGGAATGCTGTTTATTTGGTGCAGCTGGAAAGAATGAAGATGATCATCTTCCTTTATCCCTTTCAGGAATTCAGACTGCTGTTAGGTAACAAGAAAGCTATGCTAATAATTTTCCACGTAAGTAAGCAAGCATTTCACGACTGATGCTGCAATGGGCTTCTCTACTGCTGCCAAGTTGCACAGGTAATGAATTAAGCTTGTACAGTGATTCTAGATCCACAGACAAACTTTTTGCCTAACTACACTGTAGTGATTAAAACATTTGGAGATGCTTAGCAGAGGACTCTTCAATTATGGCAATTTTTTTTGTTGTTGTTTAACAGAAATAATATAACATATATGTTTTAGCTTTAAAACAAGATCCATTACTAGGCTATATTCCTTCTCTTGCTTAGACTACAGTCCTTTTTACACCATTAGATGTAAACCTTGAGTTTCTACCCTTTAGGATGTGATTCCCAGAAGTAATGTTTTCAGGTTCTTTACTTATCTCTCTAGTTGCACTGGACTTGGGGACCCAGAGCTGGCAGCTGCTCCCAGTGTCAGGGCAGCTGGACGCTGGAAGCAGCACTGTGCAGTGACACGAGTGACCTCTCTAGACAGGCAGGTACAGGTGGTCCCAGGGCTGCCCCGCCTGCTCTCCAACCTGCCAGGACACGAGCCAGTTCTGGCACAGAGGTGACAGCCTTAGTGTGGTACTCACATTTGAGCTCAGATGCTCTGCTCTCAGCAAGGCTTCTGTGTTCAGGGGCAGGACCAGACTGACACGACTGCCTGGTTTCCGGTTTAGATCTGGCAGCCAGGAGAGGCCATGGGGACAGCAGATGTGTGGATGTCTGCACTGGAATGAAACTTCACTTTCATGGCTAGTAATAACGGATTCAGTTTCAGAGGGACCCGGGAAGACTGACAGAGATATTCTGGGTTGGGGCAGACAGTGATTTTACTCCTATCTACAACATGAAGACCATGAGTATGGAAAAGCAGTGGTGAGGGGCGATGCCGTCAGTAGACCAATCCATGAGCGAGTCCAGTCATATGGGCACCACTGTCAGGAGACTGAGGCATGGAAGGGGGAGTCTAACTGTGAGTTATGGGAGCGCCAGTGGAATTTCAAAATGGATTTTAATGGAGGTCCTGAAGAAAAGAATCATTGTAGGCAGGAAAAAGTGCTAATCATGAAATGGTTTTTTGTCATGCCAGAAGATAAAACAGCAATTAAGTTTCAGGAACCCAAGATATCCCTTATATATTGTGAAAGGCTAAGGATGTAAGAGAAAAACCACGAGGGGAAAAGTTGGTGGACTCTGTTATTCCATTTAGCATGCAAAAAAGGCCTCATTTGTGGATAACAACCTTGATTCAGTACCTCTGTAGCTCCAGACAATGCTTTTCTAAAAAACTCCACATGCCATCTGCTCCACACCCCACCATGGGCCACAAAACATTCTACCATACTCCACAACAAACTTCCATAGGGAAGACTACAACAGAAACTGTGCCATAGGAGGACATCAGTGTATCAAAGAGAGTTCTTAGTTCCCTGCATCATTGCCCTATAAAGGATATATTAGATAAACAATATGCAGAAGATTTAGGAGTGTGACCCTACATTACAGGAAAAGATAAACAGGAAGATAGATAATTAGTTAGTTAGTTAGTTAGTTAGTTCTTAGCAGGTTGATCCAAGGGAATGTTCTTTCCATACTCCATGTTTGGTAATGAACAGATCTTAGTCAGATGCTGGGGTGGGGCATTTGGCTTTTCCAGTGCCAGTATTACTGGGAGTAATGGGGCATGCCAGTGGCCATCTGGCCAAACTGGGGGGTGCCAGTAGAAGCAGAGACTCCCCACAGCCAAGTGATGGGAACGGGGAAGATTCTGAAATGGCGAAACAGAGCTGTTATGCACCTCTCTGACATACAGGGGGAACTCAGGGCAAATGCAGTATTTTCCATCACCTGCAGACTTTTGAAGCATTTGAAATAGGATACACCTTATTCTCTGCCTAGAGCTGTTTGGCAAAATGGGACACTGTTGTTAGTGCTACTGTAACGCAACTCTGTGTCATGGTACAGACCTTAAAACAGGGCATGTTTTTCCCTCAGGACCTTTGCCTGACAGACAGTCTCACTATCACACGAATAGCCCACATCTTTTCCTTATCTCTCCTGAGTCAGCATGGCCAGCCAGTAATTCAGCACTGACCCCACCTTCAGCTGGAACTGGGTGTTGTTTCAGAGGCACCATCTGCCCAGGCTGCACTGCCACAGCGCAGGCACTTCAGCAATGAACCCGTCTGGCTGGGTTGCTCCCGCCCTGATCCCTTCCATTTCCAGATGCTCCTTCATACCAGCCCATCCACAACCATTCATGGGTAAAAGGAGGGATGCACTCGTTTGAAACTCGTCTCCATTCAGTGGTCTAGCTCCTGGCATGGCCCCACAAATTGTTGTGTCAGCATGAGAGAGGGACTAGTCTGCAAGAGGTGTGGGGATGGTGATCCCCAAATTGTAACAGGGTGGGGCCATTTTTACCTTGTACATTTTTGCCTTGCTACCAGAGTGCTTATCCCAATCTATGATGGTTTCTGTGCTCCTGTTTCTTCCAACTACAAGAGGAACAGGTGGAAGGAAGCTGCTAATGTTCATCGTGTCAGCAGGTGCAAATTTGTAAGAAAGAGGCAAAGACTTATCCAGGATCTCTTACATACTATTAATCACTTATTTTTGAATGACTAAAAATAAATAGCCTAAACTCCCACTACCAGGTTGAGAAAAATCTTACATTTTCTTATAGGAACATGACTTTGCTCACAGTTTTATGTGGAGGATTTGGAGGGTTTCATTACACATGGGCAGAAATAGAATTCAAGAAATGTTAACTAATCTTATCTGGATGTGAGACTGAGAAGGGAATAGCAAGCTCTAAACAAAAAGGTGTATAATTTTGACAAATACTGTGATGCTGCAGAGATTTAGTTAAACACTGCAATTCTGCATAAGGACATTCTGACATTGCCTTATGTATTGTTTTCTCTGGATGTATGCCACAGAAGACACATATAAACTAAAATTACACTTGCCAGTACTGGAGGTTGGAATGATATAAGACATAACATCATCATAACTTCAGTTTAAAACCACAAATCTTTGAAAGATACATGCTTTAATTCTCATGTATATCAGGAAACTGTATCTTCACGTGGGATCTGATTAGTTCTTGATATGGTTAAGACATAGCTTGATCTTGCATGAAATACTTTTATGCAGCACATTTTAAACTGGTATCTTGGCACAGCTATTGCATAATCTACATCTATAGAATAACCTAACTAAAATAAATCTGCAATCTTATTTGTGATTGGTGCAGTATGTGTGAAGTGACTTGCAGGTTGGTCAGCTGAAAAATGAAAAAAAGACTTACAGTATGGTAGATTTATTGGTCTAATTCACAGGGAGAATGAACAAAACAAGGAAAGACAAAATCCCAGCACGCTGTTCCATGGTCAATTAACATGTAATATTGTTTTGCTTGGGTGATGGCTGCTGACAACTGTGGTAGCTGGGTGGTCTTTTTTCAGCTTATATAAATAAACATTACAAATTCTGATATGGCTGACCAGAGTGAGTATAAATGCCATCCTCACAAGAGAAAATTGCATTGCTGGCAGGCACTTCTTGGGCTGGGCTTTTCTGTTTTGGTAATTTTACTTTCAGGGTACATAGTCATGGACCTAAAACCACTGTGGCCTCAGAGTCTGAGGCACTGAACTACTCTTATTTTCTTTGCTGCCTCAAGGATGTCCAAAATGTTTTGAAGGAATAGCTTAGCAGGTAAGATCGGCTCTCCTACAACTACTCTACCCAAAATAGTATCCTGAACTCATGATCTATCCATATCAAATGTGCACTGCCACATGATCCTGCAGAGCACAAAAACTGTATTGATGGACAGGCAGCTGCAGCTTCCTTGTTCCTGCTCAACTAGAAGATGGATAGTGCAGTTTCCTCCCCTTTCATTTGAATTAATGGAGGAGCATTTTGGAGACTGGAGTGGGAGGTGAGTAAACAACTTCAAGGGTGAAATGTGGCTCACCGACTAAGAAAGACATACTCAGAAGAAGAAAAAAAGAAGTCAAGGTAGACTTTAAAAGGTTATCTCTGTTAGGTAGGGATGGGGATAGACACCTATCTTAAACATTGTATAATATCTGAAAATAAAGAAAAGCCTGGAGATGAGGACTGTCAGGACTGGTAGGTGAAGTTAGGATTCAGATTCCTGTTTGTTCGCTGATCAGATTTCAAAGTAGCTTTACACTCAGGAACATAGTTCTGCTATTTTGGCAGACTTTTGGCACAAAAATGAAAGCTATTTCCTCAATATGAAGGCAGCAAAAGGGAAATTGCCTGAGACACTGAAGTTTGGCTTCACTGCTTGTTTTGGGGGTATTTGTAACATTAAGCTCTTCAGTGTCTGGGGTCCCTCTATAATCAATGGAGATAAGGACTTCTGCTCTCCATCACTCTGAAACAGCTTATCTCTCCCTAGTGACCACAAAGAAAGCCCAAGAAGATGAACTGACTTCAGCTGTAGTTTACATTACAAAGAGTTTCACAGCTATTCTGGTTTAAAATATCATCTCCTTCCTCTCCTTACAGACTCCTCCCCAGAGATGCCTCCTTTCATTTACACCCTGTCCAGTGGCATGCTATCCCTCAGTAGTGCAGCTGTGCTGTAAACAGCTTTGCGCAACCACTCCAGTCAGAAAACAAGAAAAAGGAAATTATTTTTCAGATGGAGTCTCCCAATCTGGTTCACACAGTGACCACACAAGCAGCTCTATCAGCACAGCTGGTGCACCCTTTTCAGGGGCAGAAAACAGCAGCAGAGGGAAGAAGGAATAGCACTGGCTTAGCACAGTCCTAACGCCCCACAGCACCTCAATCTGCCTCTGTGCTTCTGGAAAACAATTCATATTTCTAGGGCTGGAATAGGTCCTAGTTAGGTCCAAGGCCTAACTCTTTTAACAGAGTAAAGCTTGCACCAGGCTCGCTCCTCGATCTTACTCTTCCTGTTGTCTCTGTGTTCATGGGAAAGAAACCCAGGAGCGTGGGTGAGAGCACAGCTGGGATGTGCTCCTGTGCAATGGCGATGGAGCAAGATCCTCTGGCATCTGTTGTTGAATCTACAGGTATCTACTGTGAGCCAAGTCAAGTGCCTAAAAATGTAGTTCAGCAATTCCAGTCCTTATACTGATGTGACATCTTGGGTAGGCATTTACTTGAGAAACTCCTTTTCCCATATCAAACTGGAACAGTAACTCTATTCCAACTTTCCAACACATAGCAAGGCTGCTATGAGGGCAAAGGTCACCAGATCACTGAGGTTCAGGCAAACTCAGAAAATTTAGAAGAAGACTGCAATTCCTTTGATGCCAAATTTGTTGATAAGAGAATTCAGTGTAGTGTGAGCCAAATTCTTTTGGCTGCCTATTAAAGGCAGCCTCATGACAGATCCTCCTTATGATGTGGCTCTACTCTGTAACTGCTGAGCGTCAGCCTCTATTGTAACATCTTCTGCAATGAGGCATCTGTTCCTTGGGGGCAAAACAAAATGGATGCTCCACACCACTAATGAAAGTGCCATTGATTTTGTTGAGAATTGTTATTACAATTATAAAAAGGTCCCTTCCGGCTTGCAACTGACACATGAGGCAGTGAAAATCAAAATCACACTCTCAGCTGCAAACAAGGAGTGTACTGGAATGGGACGAAAGAGTAATGGGATTCAACTAAAACAACTATGTAGTCATATTCTGAGATACTGCCAGAAGCAAAGTTTGCAGGGGCTTTCAGAAAAAGAAGGGGAGTGACAGCCAGTGTTTGATGGTGGGCCCAAAATGCATCAGAACAAGAGCATCATATTTTTTAACTCCCTCAATGGAAAGAGTTACAAGAAGTGTTCAGAGACAAAGTTTTAAACAATAACGAAGTCCTTTGCCTTCAAATGCTTCTGCAATTAGACAGCCAGAAAATATGAGTCCTGTGATGGGAGGAAAGCTGTTAACAGATCTTCAGGAAGGATGTGATAACATGCACTTTCTCTGCTGCTTAAAACAGTCACAGGATATACAGGTATACAGCAGGTACCAGCTCTCATCTCATGGCAGGTTATGAGGATACTGGTAAAATGCAAGGGGAGAGCAGGGGGAGAGGGTGAGTGGTCTTCAGTTACTTTTGGAGATCTGTGTCACTTAACCAGGAGCTTGCCTACCACACTGGACTGAGCTTATGAGGAGCTGCACACACACCTGCACCCTGCTACAGCTGAACAACAGCTCTCCATCAGTGAACATAAGAGAAAGCAAACCTCTCTAAGCAACCTATATTCAATAGCTGTATTTCTATTTTCTCAGGTTGAGTGGTGAGCTATTACAAATGCAACAGGCACAACTGGCACTGCAAAAAAATTGACAAAGAGTCACTGGTTTAGACTCAGAAGACATTCCCAATTTTTAGGAATCCTTGATGCAGCAACACCAATTCTCCCTCAGCATTGGTTGGTGTTTTCCTACTTTTGTTTATGAACGAGTGGGAAGCAAAAGGCAAATCTATTCACAGAAGCAGCAACACTTAAAGAATCATCACTGATGGCCTCTTTTTATTTAGTTGTAAAACACACTCGGGGAGACAAGTCACTGCCAACTGCTCTGCAGTTTCTGCAGATATGTATCAACCCCTCAACCCCCTGGAAGTGACCACTTGAGTGTAGAGGACTGACAAAGTTATTGCATCCCTGCTGATTTATCTTGGGATTTTTTTTGGTTTGTTTTTGGGTTTTTTTTTGTTTTTTTTTTTAGTTTTGTTGGTTTTTTTTTTTCTCAACAGAACTTCTACTTGTTATGCCTAGATGTCATTTTACCCTTATTTAATCTTAACTAAAATATTGAATCTTTTGTCTAAATTTCTTATACCATTTTATCATATATACCTGTACTCTGGACATGATATTCAATGTGATTATCTCCTGTGGCTGGTTAAATCTATCATTCGCAGCCTCTCACAGGTATCTTCGCTTACACAGCTGAAGTTCTTTACTACTCCATTGTCATCTCACACCGATGACTAGCGTTTCCTCTTTTCCTTCCTTCTTTACTCTAAAAGCAATTTTTATTGAATCCTGCTTAATTCTACACATGGTTTCATCCTTATTTAATGCTATAAGGATTTCCTGCCTTCAAACAGCATGATGCTTCATAAAGAATATGTCTTAGGGTGAAAGTACTCAGATGATCCATCTCTTACTACCACTCCAGTCCTGAGACGAGTTTTGCATAGTATGTTTGCACTCATCCATCTGGACTCTGCCTGATTTGGGGGGGGCTTGCTGTCAGTGGTAGAGTGCAGATTCAGTGCTTGAGAAGAGACTGTTGTGATGAGTTAAAGTAATATACAAAACCAGGGGAGAGTTTAGAAGGATGA
>VYZP01032944.1:2360-24314 GCA_013400635.1 Hypocryptadius cinnamomeus
ACAGAGCAGATCAGTCATTCTTTGGGCTGTTGGAGGAGAGCCCTTTTCCCAGAAGGGGACTGGAGAATACAGCAAATACTCTGTTGGCTTGGTGCTGCCAAGAGCACAGTCCCGCTCCCTGCCCTCTGCACAACACAGCTTAATTTTGCTGAAAGTTATTAAGCATAGGAACTGTTTTTCTTACACTCATTTGTGTAAGTAAATATCATAAGGCATTAATAAATCCTACTTGAGGGATCAGTAAGGAAGAGCCATGCAACAGCTTTATTTGGAATCTGAGGTAAAAAAATGCAGGAGTTTTCACTGATACCCAACATCTTCAGATACTTATAATATGTAAAGTCTGAATTTCCTCTGCACTCCTGATGAAGAGATATATTCTACACTCCCCCCCATTTTCAAATAATATGCATCATTTATATCAGTTCTTCCCATTCAGGAGGTCTTTGCTGCACAGCAAAGGAACTGCATCCTCTTCCTAATGCCCTACTCTTCTAGAGTCATTACACATTTTGAAAAATTCATGTAAGTAGTCCAGGCCTTATTGTACTAAACAACATTTTGTGTCTCCGTTGTGATTCCCATGCATCTCCAGCCTCCTATTTAAATTATAAAGCCTTTACCAAACCCCTTTATTTTTAGCTCTTTGCTAAAGAGCTAAATGGAACACGACTGCTCCTTAACATTGTGCTAAACAAACTAATAATGGTAGTAATGTATAGGAAGCTTCTGTAATGAGCACTAAAGAGTACTTTCCTACAAGATTAGATATCTCAAACAAGTTGTTGCAAACATGCAGTGTACATTATTGGAATATGTAGATATAAACATATATTCTGCAATATAACTGAATTTTATTTTCTTAATCTTAGCTTTATGGTAAATATTAACACTTATGTAGGCTGAAACCCATAAAATTCATACTTATAGAACATAAATATAGATATGATAAATGTGTAATGTACAAATAAAATCATAACAGCAATTCTGTAAGTTTATGAAGAATTAAAATTTCATGTACAAGATAAATACCATGGTTTTCAACCAAACTTGTGAAGAGAATACTACTGTTCTTTCTAGTGTGCTATCTTCAGTGGAAACTCTGTCAGGTCTGTAACTAAATGAAAATTACTTTGAAAATATATTAAGTAACAACAATAATTCTAAAAGATCATTTCTTTTCAACTGCAAAACTTTTAAGGAAAGCATTAGGAAAATATTTGTGGCACTAGAGAACACATCAGTCTGAAGCGGTACAGCCGTTGTGACAGCAGATGACAGGGAGCTCCCAGCCAGACAAACTGTGCAGCAGAGCAGATGCTGCTCTCACATTGCCTGACCCTGGATCCCATCCCACCCCTGCAGCAGACCAATTACACTGCAGCTCGGGGTGTTAGCAGGCCTTTGAAGGGAGCATCTGGTTCAACTAATGTTTTCTCTGCTCATTAATAACAGGAACAAGCGGCAGTAACGCACAGAACGGCACACGGCCTCAGCAACAAATAATGACCATTATCTCCATGCAGTGATGAAGGTGCCAGAAAATATCATATGCTTTGGGGTTTATACATGGTTGACTCCCCACAATCAGAATACTTTCTGGTGGGAAAACTTAGATATCGATGAAAAGAGCAGTACAAAATAGTCCAATGACATTCAGTACATAACAGTTAAACAGTCTTCCTTTTTTGTTTCCGTTTTGTTGGGGTTTTTTAGATGGAAAAACCTTTTCATAATCAATCCCATATGAAAAGTTGTGGTAAAGTGTTTATTCTAATTTATTACACACATACATGTGCCCTTAGTAAGGGAGCCAAAGTGTCCACAAATTTCTATAAAATTACTTGTCCCAATAACCCTCAGCTTGCTGTTCCCAGCTGGAAAGACTGTTCCTTTTAATAACCAATTCAATAAACTGCTGAAAAATGCTTTGTATAATATAGTATTGCCATAGATCTGCTGTTTGTCTCTGTCATTACATACTGTATTCAATCAATTTACAAATGTTGCTGTGTTCCTTTTGTGCTAGTTCTTATGGCATCCTGAACACAAATATAAAAATCAATACCTTGTCTACTGAAAAAAAAAAATGGGCATAACTAATGAATAATTTTATTTATAATAAAAAGTCCTAGTCCCCAAATGGATTCTGCTAATGTTGAAATTCATTTTTCATATTTAACACAAGATGAAAACAAGTACTCTGCACAACACCATGAGAAAGGCAGTGATAAAAACCAGCTAATATTTATTGAAGAAGTGAGCAAAATCATGTAAAGCTCTGGTGAAGGGCTGAGAAAATATCAATAAAATGGTAGGTCATTCACAAGGTATTTGTTACCATATTAAAGCACAAAAGGTCCATGCCAAAGAGCAGATGGAATTTGTTTCAAACAGCACCACAGCTCTGCCCTATGGAAGCAGCAAGGTTCTGAATGAAGTAATTCAAGCAAGAAGCCAAGGAGAAGCTGAGCTCGTGCTGCTTGCATGAGCTGATTCAGTTCGTCTTGTGCCTTTTGTGTGACTGAAACAATGCATTTGCTGACTACAGACACATCCCTGCACTGCTCCAGCTATTGAATAGCTGCCTCCTCCAAAACAACCACAGAGCTGTTCAAGGGAGCCACAAGTGACTGCTTTTCACAATCAACCTCTGCAAAGCAGCGAGCTGACAGAACAGAGAGGAAACAAGGAGCCTTGTAAAAAAGGGAATGGGTACCTGTATAAGTTCATCCCAGCAAGCTTCCAGAATACCCAGCTACTTCCTCCCCACTCCCAAGCTTACAGCCCAGATGTGCACTGAATACAGTATGTGTGTTCTCACCCAGACTCTTGGCTCTGCAACAGTGCCAGAAAGTCATCATAAAAATACAGCCCAAAACCCAGTATCTCATTAATCAACACTGTCCCCAATGCCACGTACCTTCTGCTCTGATATCAGACAAGGAGAAGGCAAGAGCAGAGTAGATACAGACCCCTTATTAATAAAGGTGTTAAGTGACAATGTCTCCAGACAGCCTGTGGTCCAACACCTCTGAGTCTTTGCCTGCTAGGGACAGCAAAGGGACTGGATCTCCTGAGGGGAACAGGCATTAATCCTGCACCCTGACCACCTGCAGCTCTCCTCTGTCTCCTTGTGCCAGAAGAGGTCAATGCTTCCTACTGTCCAACACATGCACATTGTAGCTTGCACACTGAAGATTCCAGTTTAATGTTGGATATCCCTTACTCAATAATAAGTACCCAGCACCTTCCTACCCAAGTATCTGCAGTAATCACTCAAAGGGATCCCAATACAAACTGAGATCCTGAGTCTGTAAACTCAGTGCACCCATTGGGCAGAAGTCTAATGCTGGGAAAAATGAGGCACCTCTGTCCAGGAACAGGAGAA
Organism: Hypocryptadius cinnamomeus; assembly: GCA_013400635.1. NCBI lineage: Eukaryota > Metazoa > Chordata > Aves > Passeriformes > Zosteropidae > Hypocryptadius > Hypocryptadius cinnamomeus. The sequence continues at coordinate 5,752 of VYZP01032944.1, forward strand.
CCCTTTCCTTACCATAATACTATAGGCTACCTAATTTTGAACTGTTAACACAATTTGCCTTTCAAATGTCAAGCTAAATTCACAGCATTGGCAGCTCAAAATAAACAAAACAAAACTTTGCAATGTGTTAAGTGAACAAGCCTGCTTTGGCATTGCTCAAGTCACACTGAACTCCACAAGGCCATTGTGACAGACTTTCTCCCAGAGAACAGTTTTATTCTAAATCTATTACTGAAAATTCCTAATTCCAACCCTATGCTCTGTTTCAAGATGGAATTTCAACCTTACTAGTTAATTAAAGCCACCACCTGGAGTGATCTGGCTTTCAAACTGATTTCCTTTGTCTCTCTAATTCACATACATTAATATTTTATTTTCTACTGAAAAAAAAATGTCACACATGTGCCAAAGACAAGGCAGATAAAATTATTGCAATAAAACAAAGAAAATACACGTCTTACTGCCAGGTCTCAAGATGAATGCTGCATTATACAGACACTTTAAAAGGCTTACAACTGCAAATTGCTCTATTTTACATACTGTATTCTAGCCTTTACATCAAGATCTCTCCTAATTTCTTCTTATTATAATGAGAAAGGAAAAGGGTTGGGTTTTTATTACCTGAACATTTATTCAATGGAGAAACAAAGACTACATTATATATTACAACACAAGCTATTAAAACAATGTGACACTATAAAATACACTGCAATACTCATTATGGGATAACAAAGCTAAACCCTGAGCAAATAAATGTATCTGCCAAAAGTCAGCAATAATTATACAACAAGAGTTTATAATCTTTAATTATTTAAGATGAAAAGAAGCTTGTAATAATTAAGTTTTATAGGCTCCTTAACTTGTCATTACTAGATGCTCACAAAACTTTAAAACAAGAATGCTTCATTTGAAATACTCTATTTTTAACAACAGATGCAATTGTTCATTTAACTGATTAATTTTAAAAAAAAAGTCAAATATTGTTTTTAAAACCTGCACTCACAGAACAGATAAGAGTTTATTTACTCTCTGATCCACACAATGCATATAGCAACTGCTCAGGCACTTACAGGCCCTGCATCACACAGTGACCAATATGACACTGTTTTTATATAGCTTTGAAATGGTTTTTGTTATGACAAATCTGTAAATCACCGTGGATTTACATCAGGAATTTCAGAAACTCAAAGATCAGAAAAACTGTTAATTTAATTCATTAAGGCATATTAGTGAGACAGTAACACCTTTAAAGTTTTTATGAAGTCTGACTTCTGGTACACACAAACACCATTCAAAACAGGTGGAGAGAAAAGTTCAATATTGAACAATTATAATCTACAGAAGTGATGGGAGGAAAGGAAGGTTTCATATTTCAGAGGAAATAAGTTTTTGGGTTTAAAATATATATATATATTAAAATTCACTTGATTTTAAATTATGAAAGAAACAACATAAAGCTACAAAACTAACAAGAAAACTTTCAATAAACTCCAGACAACTTTCTTTTTTTCCCCAACACAGTCATTCTTTGCCTGAGCTCCTACTAAAATTTTATTATGAACCTCTATGGAAGAAGAGATCAGTCTTGATTATTTCTGAAAATTTGCACTTTCAGCCACTAAAATCAGCACAAGTTACAGAGCAGCAGAATTTTGACTGGAAAATAACCCACTACACTACAAAATACGTTAAATAGGTGCATTGAGCATCTTGTATAATCAAGTTACAATACAGTTTCAAACTCAAGAATTTTACTTACACCATGATGCTTCATATTTTCATCATGAAATGTGTGTACTACACAGATGGTTTATTTAATCCATTCCCACCTAAATTAATCAAAGCAACCTGTTCCCCCCCGCAAAAAAAAGTCTTCAAATCTTCATATGGGGTTCTACTGTCATTTGACAAATGCTGTACATTTAGCCAGGAAAAGTTGAAAATCCTCCATAAAGAAGTTACCACATCTAAAAATAAGTGACATTATTAAAAGGGAAGCAGGATGTGTTATTTAGCATAATATGGAATTTAAACAGCACCACCTCCAATAGACTTTAAAATGCTTTTAGTAGCACCTGGTTGTTTATATATCTTCTGTGGTGAAAAGGTCAATAGAAATTCACCTCGAAGGTCACAGTTGCTAAGCAACTGTTTTCGGCAGTTCTGCAACACTGATCAAGCATCTTCTGATCAAGCATCACTGCCTGGATTTGGAATAAACCCGTGTCACATCCTACCTGGCTTTCCAAGTGCCCTGAGCGTGTCCTGCTTTTCCCAGGAGAGCAGCACCATGGAAAGGATACGTCCTGGCACCACCGGCCTGCGGTTCACCAGAGCAAAGCTCAGCTCCGTCCTCAGGAACACCACCGAGGGCTTGATGAGGTGCTGCCCAAATCTCAGCATGGTCAGGGCTGATCTTCAGGGTCTGAAAGAGACAGTAGTTCAGATAATTAAGGGACTGGCTCTGCCTTTCCAAGCAACAGAAATAAAACAATCAAACTGTCTATGCAGCTTCTAGTAGAAAGCGCTTCCTGGGCACATCAAAGCATTGGGTGTCTTGGAATGGTTGATACATCTTCCTTAAAATGATCATGTCTTTGAAGGAGTGGTGAAAAAGGCTTCTTTCCAAAGCAAAAAGTTTACATATAATTTCTTAAAGTCTTCTCTCATCGTCTTGGCAGGGCTACAAAATTCTAGGGAATGCAATTTCTCCCTCCCATTTTCATTTGTCCTGCACTGTAAACATTTGGGTCATATGTTCTTCGAAAAGCACAAATAGGATTTCACTTTTTTTCTGCCACAATGCAAATCAGTGCACGTAAGACTTATGAAATAAACCATATTTTCTTAATCTCTCCATTAAATACCTCAACTGAAGAAATACTGGCAAATTGAAGAAAGTTTATTTAGCCATTTTCCATCCACATTTTCTAGCTTGAGCAAGTGGAATATGAAGATGATCACTGCCACATTTTCTCTTATAGAAAGTCAAAGAATTCTACTTTCATTGACTAAAATTTTCTCTCTTCGTGACAAGAAAGAAAATCCCTCTTAAATTGCTACGGCACAGTCCCAACTGTGTCTATTTTAGGTCTTTAAGCCCTAGAGTATTTAAAGTATTTAATTCAATAAGAAATATCCAAGGTACTGCAGGGTGAAAAATGAAGAAATGACAAATTTCATGTGACAATACTTCAGACACATCGGAAGCATTTTACTCACATTACCCAGCTTGAACCAAGTGACTAATCAGGAAATTCAGTTTCATATGTTGCCTGAGACAGGGAAATCTCTGCTACAGCCATGGAGGGTCTTCTGTTGCAGTTCTTTTCTTGCAAGATTACTGCACACAGTAAGAACTAAACTTGGTTCTTAATCTAAGAGATTTATTCTGATTTATCACCCCACTTGTATCACAGCATACATCACAGTTGAGATGGCCACAATACACAGAGTAACACCACACAATTTCAGAAGGCTTTAAGCATTCATCCATACACAGCAACACCATACCTCATCAGAAGGCTGCAAGCATCTGCCCCTCTTGTTCTTTAGCCCAGCCTTTTATCCCCTCCTGTTAATGCACTGCACCTGTGTGCCCTCTGCTCCCTTTGGTGGTTGGTCAGTGCCCCTGGGCACTCCATGGCTCATTGCTGTCAATGCTGCTCACCTGCTCCTCACAGCTGTGCCCATTGGGGATGCGGCTCAGCCCCACTCCCAGTGACCACAAACTGTGTGCCTACACACTTGTACCTGCTCCCATAAGAAAAGTACACATAACAACCCCCTCTAAGTGCACACACTTTGAAAACGTCTTTGAGAAATACTTGTTCTTCTAAAGGAACTTTTGGCTTTGTAAGGGTCTGATTCCACTGAAGAACTTAATTTAAGGGCAGTAGATGCATCTAATCAGGGTTTACACCAGAAAAACATGTGTAAATCTTAGTATACAGAACAGTAACAAATAAGGTTACTACATTTCCATGTAATAAACATTTTCCAAGCAGGCACCATGTATTTTTTTTTTTTTGAAAATCACAGATGAAAGGAAATGCTTGAAAAGACCATGGAAGAGTCAAGATTTTAACTATGCCTGTTTCAAAGATTTAAAAAGGTTCCACATCCTTTTCCACATAAAGACAACAAAAGATTAAGTGTCTGAGATGTGTCCCTTAGCATATATTAAACTTGAAAGTTGACAACATACAAAAATCAAGTCTCTTTAGCTACTAGAAGATTGCTTAGCAGAGAAAACACCTGCTATCTTGTGCTGATGCTTGAAAAAATAACTATTAGGAACTTCAATCAATCTGTCTCATTTCTCTTAAGCAGTCCATCAGCAACCCCCCATGGGGGCTTTTCATTCCGATTAAAACATGCAAGAATGTTTTCACACAATTCAGTGAAGAGACATGGTTCTCTTTGCAATGAAGGAAATGCTTCTGACAAAAGAGAGAAACACATTCCATAGGCAGGACTCCCCTCCAGTGATGAAATGGTAAGCTGGTGTTTTCAGAAGCTGGAAAATCAAATGTACCACCCGCCCTTGCACTTGGCAATGCTACGGACAAAAATCAAAGTACTGCTAATATTTTCTTGTTCTGTCTTGCAGGACACTGATAAATAAAGGTACTATCCAGAGGCACAGGACAGACTTAAGCACAGAAACAAGGCTTCAAAATCACAAATGCTAAATGTAAAATATGATGATTTGAAATTTGACTTAAGGAGGGAGAGAACCTGAGATTTGGTAATTAACTGGAGAAGTCCTCTGTCTGACTGCCGCCATAAGCAAACACCAGCAAAAAGTAGCGAAATAAGATTGGTGACATCAGGTTGCATGCACCTACCACATGATATTTACTTATTTAACTATCTGTCTTTTTTTTAAATACCTAGAAAAATCAGTAAAGTAAAAGCACCAATGTCATACCTCTCCTTGCAATAGTTTGAAGAATCACATTACAGCACAAGTGGGTTGATCCAGAATTATTAGAACATTAAAAAATCTCATGCATAGAATTAAAGCCTGTATTAAAACCCTGTTTGTTTACTATGCAAAAATGTATCTGAATAATATATTTCTATCTCTTGATTCAGAGTAAATAAATGTGTTTCAAACTAATGTGTCAGTTGTACTGGTTGTGCTGTGTAATATTGCAGACTTTGCAGTGCAACTCTCTCCAATTCTGCAAAGGGATTATAGGAGACTTTGTCTTAAACAATTATTCATAATCTATTATATATTACTTCAGCTACCTTCTGCCCTAGTGATCCTCTGTGATTTTCTGCACAGTACAATCATCTGTGCTCAGAACCAACATAAATGCTAAAAAATGCATTAGGGAAATAAGTAATGGGTACAAGTGAAATATCCATGACTGCGCAGCAACACACTACAGAGAGGCTGGGATATTCCAGAGTGCTGCCAGGCAGGAAACTGCTACTGGCAGAGCAAGATTTTAGTCACCTGAACTCTACCACTTATTGCTTGCATGGTCTGTAAAGCAGCAGGAATCAATGAGCACAGGTGTGTGCACACAGGGCATGAGATGCAAGCAATGTGTGCACAAGGCTTCCCAAATCCCAGACTGGAACGACCACCTGGGATTTCCATTTTTCACATAAAGAGAAGGTCAGTGCCAGACAAACTAGAAACAACACATAATTGGTTAAAGATGTTTCCTCTTTAATGATGGTAGCCTTTCTAATCCCCAGTAATAAGGAGGACAATTACACAGTAATGTTAGAAAATGAAAGAAATCCATTTCTGATTAAATTTCAGCCCAGTTTAACACAGTTTCTATTCTGACTATTCAGATGAAAAGTGTATTTACTCTTCTTCATATTGCAGATATACATTACATTGCCTATTTCTTCTGCCTCATTTTCCTAATTAAATTCCATTCAAGCTGTGCTACTGCAGTTGTAGGTCGGAATTCAGTATTAAAGGCTAACACAGCAAGTAGACTAATTTTACAGCCACAACAGACCTCAAATCTCAAATCAGACCCATACTAGGAAAAGAAAAAAAAAGACACTGGAAATCTACATTACACCCTGAAAAAAGAGAGTGTTAAAATTAAGAAAAATCTTGAGATAACACAGAAATGTTTTCAAATATTTTTATAGTTTTGTAAAATTTCAGTAGGTGACGCCATGACGATTTTTTTGCCTTTTCTTTTGTGTACCTTTTATGGATTCTCAGTGTCTTTAGCATACATACTTGTAATTGCTTAAGTCTGATAACTTAGCATAGTCCTGGTATTCTGTTAGGCCAGGGGACCAAACATCCCAAAGGCCTCGCAGCTGGGGGGCAGAAAGTCCTACACTATCTAGAGAAACCAAGGTCCCCTCTAGAATACATCCTGTAAACTAAAATCAAGCCCATCTAGAAGGGAATACTTTGGGATAGGAAGATATCACACTATTCATTCAAGCTTCTCATTGGGGCATCTTTGTTGAATATACTGATTTGCAAGGTCTATAAAATTGTATGCAGGATCTACTGTGAATGTGCATTTTGGTGCATTCCACCTTGGCCAAATGTTGCACCATAAGGATTCTTATTAAATACCAAAATAAAAACCCTTTATCCCCAAACTATGCCTGGCTCTTAATTTTAGATCCAAGAAAAAGGCATCATAGGCACATGGCATTTCCCCAATCTGTGTAAGTACTACTCATATATTAAATGTATTTTTGAGAAGAAATCTATACATGTCTCACTTTTCCAGATTTATTCAGTTTCAGGGTTAGGGGCTTTGTTTTGTGCTTCAGTTTTTAAACAGCATAAGCTGTAGAATCATTTGTGTCAAATACACAGCGAGAACTCCGAACAGAAAATAAGTTCTCTTCTGGACAGAAGGTAAGTTCACCTAAAAACAGATGTCCCATAGGACATCAAGATGGGTGTCTGCTTGTTACAGGTCATAGCTAAAATCAGAGACCTGGAAAAGTGCTGGAAGTTTGCTGACTACAAGGAGTGATGGCAGCAGTTCTTAATGTTCTCTTCCTACTGCCACAGACCTCCCCATTGGGTGCTTAATTGAGATGGTGTTAGTACTCCAAAATGCCTCTTTTTAATACAATTACTCCTCCTTAGAACAAGGTGTGGAGATCAGCACCTGCTGGGAACCAAGCTCAAGGCTTTTGCTGAGAATCCCTTGAGCACTGTTTTAGGGAAGATGCACATCTGGCTGTAAAGGGAGAAGATGAGAATGCAAAATGGGCTGCTAACTTCAAATGTGTGTATTAAAGGAAACCAATTACAATACCATTATCTCTCTGTGCTAATAGAAACTACTGTTTTAGAAACACTCCTAGGAATATTCTTAAATTTTAAAGTTTATTTTACCATATTAACATCACCACTTCAAGAATGTTGACAGTCCTGATTCCAATACTCAATTTCACATTAAAAACTGCAAATTTATGAGGCAAAACAAAACTTCCTCCTTTCTAATTTTCTTTAAGGTCTTACAAAAATACTAATTTTTTACACACTGTAGTTAAGGGAACAAAGTACCTATATCCTTAAATTCATATTTGGCATTGTTCCCTTTCAAAGGTTTGGTTATGGGGAAAGTGATAGTCCTACTTAGACATCTGAATTCTGCACCGTATTCAAGAAGTAATGTGCAATGAAGACCTGCACTGCAGGCTACCTTCCCTCTTTTCATGTTTTGGAATTTTTTACTTATTCTCTCCTCTCACTGCCACTTTGTAAGGATGAAATCCACACAAGTCAGAATATTACTTATTTAACTCAAGCACCTAGCAATAAATGTGCTTGTTGCTAGCAGCCAGGATTTGACATTTTCATCAAGAAATACCTAAAAACACTAATAGAAATAAATTATTTTATTCTCAAATCACTTAGCTTTTCTACTGGCTCTATGTCCCTAGAACAGCTTTATCTCTCAGCACCCTTCACTCCCACTTTTGCACAAAATTTAACTACATATTTTGTGTCCTTCCAGTTCCAGAAAATGGCCTCTAATTAAAAACTGCTCTCCTTCTCAGTGAGCCAAAACATCACATACTATGCCATTTCTGCTCTGAAAAAGCCAAGAAGAATTACAAAACTAGAAAAGGTTCTCCTGTATCTTTGACAGCCATAGCCTAGATTCTCTCCATGGGGATGGTATTTAATGCTCTACACGACATTGAAGGGAAAAGCTTGTGTGGATTATTTTTCATTTTCACCACCCACAGAAGCTGCTGAACAGCAAGCCCATTAAATGTGATGCATGTAACCAATCCTGTGGCGTTGACAAGGACCGATTCCTCCCATCACAGACAGATTATGATGGACTCGAATCCACTACACGTGGCTTCCCCTGCTTAATCTAGCAGGGAAGAAAACATCAAAATTATTACTGTTTAAATATATAGCCATTTTCTTAGCATGGTCAATCAAGCTAAATTATCTACACTTACAATGAAAATAGACTGTGGCCTGTTGCATAGCACCTCAGCACCTTCCCATGTGTGATGCCACAGACATCCATCTGCAATCCCACAGCCTTCGCCTTGCAGCTCTGTTCCCTTTCCCCTGAGCTGCAGCAGCATTTCCCAGCCCCTCTGGGACAGGATTTTCCATTCTGCTCTCACACTCTCACCCCTGAAAATCCCAATGCTGTTGTTATAATGGGTTTCCCTAGGGTGTGACTTTGACCATCATGAGACCTGTCCCTTCCCCTGCCTAGCTGTGGCTTTTGGGTGGCAGCAGTGGGCCCAAGGAGGAGACTGCACAAAGCCCCCTGGGCAAGCAGCACCACCCCAGAGCTCAGCAGAGGACATGGACAGCATGATGAGCAGCAACCTGAGGGAGCTCTGAGGTCCTGATAAAAACCAGACAGTTCCCAGTTGTACTGGGTCTGACTGGGGTGGGTTTTTGTTCACAGGAGCCAGTATGGTCCTGCAGTTTGATTATGTAACCAAACCAGTGCTGATAAGACATCAATATTCTGGCCATTGCTGTACAAAGCTTTCTCTTTTTCTCCATTCTGCCCATCACCAGTGAGCTGATGTACATCTTCACCTTTGGCTCCTGACAGGAAAGCTGCAATGCCCCCAAACCTGTCTCAAAATACTTTGTGCAACCAGTTCAGCTGTCCCATCAACTTCTCTAAAGCAGAAAACAGACAAAATTGAAACAAAGACTATAGCCTATTTAAAAGCTACAGGTCAAATAAAATACTAGCATTCTCATTTTTTTGTGTACTAGCATACACTTTTACTTCTCAAAATTATCCCTCTTCTGGCATTACACATCTTGTCTACTGCACCTGGTCAGGCAATGTGTGGGTGCACAAATGCAACATGTAGACAAGTCCGTCCTTTCCCAGTTTTCTGGTCCATCATCAAAACAAATTTCTTTAAGACTTTTTCCCACTCCAAAAATCCTCACAACCACTCCAAAAAACAACTCAAAATTCAGATACCCAGAACCCTGTTGAACGATGCAGACACCTAAAAGCAAGTGAGCAACCCTGTAGCAACACTGTAAAGCAATTGCAACTTTGACAAGTTAATCAGCAAATGCAGAATCAAGCTAGACATCAAAGGCGATATAACATCCATAATACATGGAGAGGGCATAAATATTTTTAAATTATATAGACATAGTTGTCAAATTCATTTCTACAGCAAGCGTTTTGGAATACAAATTAGGCCAACTTGGTTTTTTCTTATAATTCAGGTAAAGAGTGCAAAGTTATAAACAATAAATGAAAAGGTTTGTAGAGGCAAAAGAGTTGTATAATACATTAAACTTGTAGAAAAATGAGGGTTTAGAGGAGTCGTGAAAGCACTAAACAGGCTCGACATTCTTCAAGTGTCCATGTGTACACTGTGTGCCTCAGAAGATGACTCATACACCATTTAACCATGCTGAGAAAATCAGTCTGGCAGTGGAAGCCCTTGTTTGCCTCTGTGCTGAGGTAACAGCCAACTTCAAATATGAGGATTTGTTTCCAAACATCATTTTGTTGCTGTTGTTTTGACATCCTAGCTAGACCTGCAAGTTTACTTTTTTTAAAAAACCTTTTACAATTACAAGCATGAAATAAGACTGCTGTCTTGCATTATGCTGCAGTAGGTTTACGTCCATTTTATGCCAGAATGCACGAACTCAATGCACCACAACGTTACAGAACTTGTCTTTCAAACAGAATTCCAGTCCCAGGACTTGATCTAGAACTTCTCACAATCTTCTCTGCTCAAAAACTGTGCCCATTTTTCCTCATATTAGCAGAGGTTATCTAAGATTATACCTCCTTCTATCATTATCCAACAAAAATTCAGCAGGAATTCAAAGACAAGTCTGGTAATTATGAACAACTCAAAACACATGGACTATATCTGTGATTTTAAGGAAGATGTTTTGTGAAACAGGATAAAATCAATCAAAATCAACCATTCACTCTCAACAACTCCTACCAAAAGAACAAAATACATACAAAACCACACATATCCAATAAAATACATGATGTTCACAGATCCTTCTTTAGTGTTAATCTTCTAGAGAGGGGGGAGGGGAAAAGAAAAAAGGCAAAACAAAACAAAGAAACACAAATTATATTTCCATTTTTTAACAACCTGCATGTACCACAACTATTATCCTGATGCATGGAGAACTCAGGGATTTGATTTTGCCTCTGCAAGTCATTCTGATGAACGAGACCTTTAGTGTTGTAATAACTGCTGTGAGTAATGGAACAACCAATGGCTTTTATTAAGAAGGAACACTGAATAATGTATTACCAACACTAAGATCAAGGGAAAATACATTTTTATTAGAGAAAAAATATTAATATCAATCATGCCATTTTTTTTAAGCAGAGAGGTGAAAGGCAGAAAAGGAAAAAATTAAGAAAATGCTTTACAGGATGCATTAAATGGTAGAAATTATACCATGAAAATCCTTTTTCCTAGTGCGGCTACCTAGGGCTACATTACATGGTAGAGGAGCAATAAAAAATTGTGACATCTCTCGAGATGTATAAATGTAAGGAAAACTCTACCCCAGCAAAAGGAGGGATGGGGGAGGAAGCTCATTCCTTTTGAAGCTACAGACTAAGACAGCAGACATGATGGAACAACTAGGAATGTTCTTTTGCTGAACCCTTCAGTGGAAAAAAAAAGGTGGCTTTAAAAATGGGGAGAGAAGAAAAAGCTGTTCTTTTATTATTATTATTATTACTTATATTGCAAAACATAAAGTCACTTTACAGGCTTTAGAAATACACACCAAGACTAAGCCTTCCCCTGAAGTGGATTCCTATTTCCTCTGAGTGAACACAATTTGGACATCTATAGTGTTGGACAGGAGAGATGGGTCCAAGAGAGCTGCAGAAGACAAGCTGCAGGGAGTTAAATGAAAAGATTCAAGGAGCAAAGAAGTCCATTGGGAGAAGAGAGTAATGGCTCTTCCCAAAACTTTATGGTGGTATAAACCAAAGCACAATCAGAGACAGAGAGAGAGCACAGGGTGTGCTATGGCAAAAGGCTGGTCCACACAACTCACAGCCAGCACAAGTCCAGGCAAAAAGAAGTGTGGTATGAGCCAGAAATGCTGGATGAGTTTCCAGAAACAGTCCAGAATTTTATAATTTCTTCACTGAAAAACCAGCTACATCACTTCCAAAAGCTCTCCTGAACCAGTAAACACCTTTAAAGATTTATTGCCTGTATTTTATTCTTTTGTCCTTTTGCCCAGAATTTCATTCTGAATGCAAACTTATTATTATTAGACCATGGCTATTTGGTAATACTATGAATTTGAATTTATTATATTTAGAGCAATTCCTGGGAGACCTGAGTATTTCTGCAAGCATTTCAGCTTGCTGAATTAATAAATGTAACACAAATATTCAGAGGAAAATGCAGACACCATACTTAGTCTAACAATTCCTCGGGCATATAAATGAAAATAGACATTTAATGAAAATTTATTGTCATATTTACATTTATATATAGCTAATATGACTAGATAGTGGATCCTTCACATTTATGTACAGCGCATTCATGTTTATTTCTAGATGTTGCAATCTTTAAGACAAATCCCATTAGTTCTCATTTCATCACTTTATATATGTGCTTGCTCTCCAAAATAAAACCACTTAAACCAGATTGTTCCACAAACTCTGGAATTAATGAAGCATCATTTCAAAGGATTTATCTCCACATCTTTCCCCCACCTCCTTTTGTTCCCCACGGAATGAGAGCCCTCTGCCACAGCCCTGAGTGTATCCCAGGCAGGTGATTCCAGCAGGGTTCCCAGGGTTATCCACGGGGAGAGCTGCCAGCCCAGGGCTGCACCCTGGGGAGCAGCAGGGAGGGAAAAGAGGCTCCCACCATGCACAGCAGGTCAGGGCCACTGGCCAAAAAGTGAACAGTTAGGACTGTACAGTCTAATTACAGAACTACCATGGTACACATACACATCTAATGATGTATTAACACAAAGCAGAAGTGCTGCTCTAATGCTGAAACTTGACAGATATTTTTGAAAAAGTTTGTACTATACTCACTGGAAAAATGCAACCTGGTGTGACTTGTTCTTACTGTTTCTGCTTCATTTAAACCAGTCAAATTGTGGACTGCATGCAAAGAACACTTTTCTAGGTTTAACTTTCCCCCTCTGCACAGGTTTTCCCTCTGATTTTCCCCAAATGCTTTCTCTTTACTTGACCATGTTTGGAAAATGGCAAATACCATTCCTGCTTTCTGGTCACTTCCCTATCTTTCTCAAAGAAACCTGTAGCAGAAATCAGAGCTTTCTGCATTTTTGTACAGAGCACTATGAGGGTCCTTGCTGAACAAGGTTATGTTGAATAATATCTGGGTTGCAAATCACTGAAAGAATAAGGAAATTTTGGAAAACAAAACACTCTGTCAAACCAGCATTAAAGCATGACAGGAACCCACTTACAGATTTTTGGTTAGATTAATTCTGAACACTATGACTTTAAAAAATGTAGGCTAATACAGGTGGTCTTACACGATATTTCGTGAGAAGTTTCATATCTGGTAGCAGAAAACACAGTTATATTAAAATACAAATATTTACTGAATATTACTTCTTTTCATAAGATATTTGCTGCTCAGAGAAAGTGGCTTGCAGTTCCTGTTATGTAATATGTACAGACATCAGATTTATTCCAGTAGGATACTAAGCCTGAGAAGTTTGGAGTTACATTTTCACCACAAGTTACTCTTCAGGAATCTTTTCCAACTAGACAGGTGCTCTTAGCAAATTAACCACTAAAATCTATTAAACAGTTTTTTTGGCTTCACTAGGTTACTTTCAGAATCAGGACTTAAGACAAGTCCAGCAACTCCTTTGATTGATTTACAGAAGTAAGAGAAGTCAAAGATGATCTTATCAATATTCTTAAAGTCAAATTTCAAAATCACTGATGTAATAAAGCATTTTCTCCACTGTAATACTAGAAGCAGAAATACAGAAAAACCAAAACCAAATGTGATAAAGAGCCTAAACCTATTTTCAATATGCTAGCCTGCATCATCCCTGGTAAAAGATTAAGAAATGCTTCAAAAAATTATATAAACATAGGAAACTTTTAAAGTGCTCATTATTTTTACAAATGTATTATTTTAATTTTTTTATTCATCTAATAATTACACATTTTACTGTATCTGTACTTCATTCTCCTTATTGCTTTTTACTTCATGATTGCCAAATGTCCTGAAAAATATGCACTTTCATCTATGTGTAACTACCATATGATTCTTCATGTTTTTTCCTTTTAGAAAACAATCTATATGATTATTTTTTTAACGTAGACTCACCATAGAGAACTGCATGAGTCACATAATCAAGCCATAAACCAAGCAAATAGTTTTGTATGTTTCTGCTGTATTTCTGGCTTGCTTTCCTACACTGTATCACTTCAGGCATCAACAAAAAATGTTTTAGTGTTCCTACTTTAACTTTTCAAGATTAAAAAACATTTATGGTCACATGGTGGATTGGAATAGCTGAGAGTATTATGTTCCCATTTTTCTGTAAACTTGCTAACATTTTAAACAAGAATTGGGTGCCAGATGACTGTTCTGCAACTAATTGGGGAACAAATTTTTTGTACGATTTACTGAAAGGTCTTTGGAGCTCCTTGCCAGCCAGAGTTTCTAATAAGATACTCATGAGTAATTAGAAATCTATAGACATGATTAAATCTTAATCTGCAATCTGCAGGATAAATGTTTAGGCTGAAGTATGGCGAACTGGCAGAGACCTCAACCAGGGTCCCCTCTGCAGCTCCAAGAATTTGTCAAAGCTGAAACTCTGATTTATTTCTGAATTCCTCCAACTCCCCTGGACAGGTAACTCATAAATTGGGCTGCCAGCTCAGTGCCACAGCCCTGACTGCCCCAGTACTAGCATATTTTATAGAAGGTAGGCATAAATGGTTTATTTCCAATGAAAACTTTGGACTACCATTGCACTTCTTAAATAATGGATGCAATTTATTATTTAAAAGGTGATTTGCACAATACACATGTACTACCCAAGCTGCCCAGTAGGAAATCATACTTAGTCAAGCAAAGTTCGCACTAACTTTCATTTTTTCCTCAATAGCAAGCAGTTGTTCTGTAAGTAATGCCACAGCAATACCATAAAGCTCTGGGAATAGCTAGCTCTCAGCAGTCTGGAAATGAATACAACTGTAAACAAAAGAGACTTTGAAACTACTGAAAAATTAATTTTCTTGTGCTGTTATAAGAGACATTTTGGCTTCCCTGAGCACACTTCATAGCTAGGAGAAAAGTCTTCAACTCCATACACACTCTAACTCTCTACATAATTCTATCATAGCTGCCACTATCCTGGTACCTTTCTTAATGAATGTAAGGAACATTTCACTTCTCTAATCATTGCCAGCTAAAAATTTCAAAGAGTTTTGGGAAAATTTAAAGAAATATGAATCTAACAGATAAGAAAACAAAGCAGAGATAGACTTTAAGGAGCACAAAATGATACAGTGAAATCTTTTTTCCCTGGTCAAATTAATGCTACCAAAATTCTCAAAAATTAACAGAAAGACTCACAAATCACTATGTTTAGCCATGGTGCAAATCTAAGTTGTTGCTTTTAAAGAACTGTGGAGAACTAAGGGCTTACCTTGAATTCTCTATGCTGCTCTATAAGCAATCAGCAGGCCTAAAACAAAAACTAGCATAGAATAAACTTCCAGTGGAGAAAATAAATGCAAGGAAAATAATGTAAATGTACTCAGTATACAAAATGTGGACACAACACATAAAAATCCCCAATTAAAGTTTTCCCAAATAGAGACACAGTATTTTGCTAGATTTGCTCACAAATCTTCTGATATGTAGAATATCTTCACAGAGGTAAGAAATCTGAATACACAATGAAAATAAATGAAAGTTCATTTGGAAAGATCCTCTTAATGTTTATCACAGAGAAGACAGTACCATCTTTGAGGCAATATGGTTTCTCAATTAATATTCATTCCCCAAATTAACTGGATCACAAATTCCAATATTCCAAATTAATCACTCTCCATTGCAAAAATCAAATGACCAAATTGACAAGGATGAGAATTCAGATGGCTTTTGTAAAGCCAATTTACATGCAAGCATTAAGGAACAGTCTTTAATAATAAAGTCATATTAGAGTTTTCAGCAAGCCCCAGTGCCTCATTTCTGCAGGTGATTCACTGAAGTTCTGCCTATTTCAGAGAAAGCTCCGAGTTCCTGTGTGATACTGCCCAAGATATCAAATACAAAGTTTTCTTTAGTGGTAAGTAGTGCCATGTAAATGTTCAGTTTGCAGCCTTGAGGTCCTGGGGAAGTTATCCAGGCACAAAAAGAACACGCCTGATGCCAAAGCAGCAAGTGGTGTTTTCTGAGCGCAAAACATCCTGTATGATCTGAAGGGCGCTAAAATCCGATCTTATGTTCTAAAACGTACATCCAAATTTGGTGAATTTTTCTGACCTTAATCTCTGTCAGCTCCCCATCTGTAAAACAGAGATAATACCACATCCCTCACTGGGGCTTTGTGGAGATAAATTTAATTTCAAACCTGTGTAGCACTTGGATACAGCAGTGATGAGCAGCACAGAAAAGCCTACGAGGAAATTAATAATTCTGACGTCTGAGCAGGGTCTGAACAATGTGCTGGAAATAAGGCTTAGGGCCACATATCAAACACTCAGGATAAAACAACACCTCGAATAACTGCTCATTAATTGAGCACTGTCCATCTTGTGCACTGAGCAAGGAAGAAGTTTTCTGGAAAATATAATGTGTTTTAGATAATTCTGATTACTTCATCAGAATGTATATGCATAAGAGAAGTTGAATTTCTGTTGCAGTCCTGATCTTAACACTCTCTTCTTGTGCCCACTTGCTTCTGCATTCTTAATAATGTTCTCTTCATGAAGTTTATACATGCAACATTTATATAAAAAATAATGAATTATAATCGCATTGTGAATCTCTGATTTCAACACACAAGCGGCAATGAAAGAAATCTTGATTTAAAAATATTTCATTAGAAAAATAAAATACCACTCTTGCCTAGGCTTGGTAAATTCAGCAGGGCTTCCACTCAACTTCCTCTTCAGTTGCTTGGAATGGTGCAAGTGTTACTTCTGTTCACACTTACTGTGCACTGCCATAAGAAACTTGGGAAGGGAAAACACATCAGGGCACTGTCCTTTTAATTTTAATTCAAGGCATTAAATTTTAATTCTCAACAACAACAGCAGCTGACATGTTCCCCTTGCTAGTTCCTGTGGAAGTAAATCAGGCAGAAATTAAGTTAGAACTGCACTTGGGAATCACAGAGTAATATCATCTCCCCAACATGCTCTCCAGTGCCTTCTTCCTCATCAAAAAAATCCTCTGTGCACTTGCAGAAGTAGGTGATGGTGCTTTTCTGGGGACAACCTCCTGCTCCAGACTGCACAAACACACTGAAGGCAATGGATACCACTGTGAGTGCCCTGGGAGAGCCCAGCCCCTCAGAAAGAGCCCAACACAAACAGCTCTGCCACCTGACCAAGCCAGCAGACTCCAGGAACATGGAGAGTTCCCAGGCCTGACTTCATTCTGCTGACATCTAAGTTGCTCCTTAAAATCCAGAAGAGTTACACCCCAATAGAGAAGACCAGACCCAGACCCTGCAGCTCAAAAAGTTTCCTAGAACTCAAGTACTAAAATAGCATGATGTATTCAAACTCAAACTGATTTTGTTAATACAAAATAATATGAAAAAATAAAGTAGATCGCATAATGTATTCAAACTCAAACTAATTTAGTTAATACAAAATAATATGGAAAAAAAGTAGATTTCCCAGAGACTACTTGCACAAACCCTTAAGAAAATAATACTCCCATTTCATTAATATCATTTATGTATGATCAGTGCTCTTAAACATCCCCAAGAGAAGTAAAACTTGTTATATTCCAGCTAAAATATCTGTCTTCAGAGAGTAATTAGCAGACATTTTTTGTTCAAATCAACACCAAATTAATTTTACTTTGTGAACAAATCTTTCATAATATAACAAATATATAGGAATAAGAAGCCAGAAGGTTTTCTGCCTAGAATATGCCATCTTCTCAAAGAGGCAACAGAAAGCCAACATCTTTTAAATATTTAATTAGGACTCAAATCAAATTTACATAGTGATATGCCACATTCTCAGCTAGTGACGAAGACAAACATCTCTGTGTGTTATCAGTACTTGCAAGGGTAGTGATTTCTGCTTCACTTTGCTTACAGAAGGTCTCCAGAGATTTTCACACTGTTGTGCATCATTTCAGATTTTTTTTTTTAGCTTTTTATTTAACTAGTTCATTGTTGATATAAGTTGGGACATTACAGTTCCAACAGAAAATATTTGGTACTTGATCAAAGTTCAAGATATGCCCTAAAATAACTGTATTTGTCTTTAGCAAATACTACAATTGAGTTTTGAACAAAACTGCTGATTGAGGCTCATGAAAATTACTCCAGCTTGACATGAATTGACAGATGTAATACCTAGCAAGGGATTTCCCTGGAAATTTTCTAATTTTCTTTCACTAATTTAGAAAAGGTTTATTTAAAATCTGCTAGAATGTACTGAAGTACAGAGTCATATAATTCATATTTCATACAAAGTAAAGGGGAAATGCAGCTGAGAAATCTAAGTTCTGACTTCTTGAAATGGTAAAAGCTATCCAGAAACTAGAAATCTTTTAAATGATATAACACTTCCTAGCAAAAGGAAAAGGGAAAAAAAAAGAAAAATAAACCCTATAATTTAATCACACAACTAATAAAATGGACACACATTTCCCACTTCATGAGCTTTTGGAAAAAAATAAAAGAGAAAAATAATTCCAAAGAAAGCTTTCTCATTTTTTTCTCTCTTTTGAAGAAGTACTTAATCGCCAAGAAACCAAATTTCAGTAAACAGCAACAAATACACAAGCACACAAACACTGCCAAAAAAGCACTATGGAAATCTCCATGTATTTCCAGGGTATGACTTGTAAAAACCTGAAAATAT
>VYZP01032945.1:0-28483 GCA_013400635.1 Hypocryptadius cinnamomeus
TTGTAAAGACAAATCTGTCATTCCTCTCAATGTGGTGTCAAAGTAACCTCGTTCTAAAGATATAGTTTTTATTTCTGTTGTTAATTAAGCTTAGACATAATAGTAAAATAGCTGATATAGGTATACTTGTGTTAAAATACCTGCTTGGCTGAGAAAACATCCAATAAACATATGAAGAAGACACCTACTACAGATCTGCCAACTATCAGCACTCCCCATCTGAAGAGAGTGTGGGCCAAAACTAAAAGTGATAATAAAAAACCACTAAAACCACAACAAAAAAATACACATACTCTAAAAAAGCAGACCCAAAGAAGAACCATACTAAACAGTTCTTAGAATACATAAACAAGTTTTAAAAAAAAAAAAAGTTTACTATGCATAAGAATCTATGAATATGCAACAGGCTGATGTAAAAGAAGAAATATTTAAGGGGTACTTCTGAAGATAATGGTATGCTCTTGGCTGAGTGTCAAGATGCACCTGGCTGTAATAGCCTTTACTCGATAATCCTTATCTCCTATTATCCTTTATGAAACTTTTTTAGTTTTCACAAGAGAATAAACATGTTTTTCACACATGGGAATGAGAGGAGGGCTGGTGGATCCATCTGTGAGGAGCAGGGGGAATTTGTGCTTTCTGCTCTGCCTGGATTCAGCTTTCACAGCTCCACTGCCTGCCAAAACAACAACAAAAAAACCAAACAAATCACCCCCAAAGAAGTTGTGGGATCACTCCCGAGTCCTTGGGCTGGGAGGTAACTTGGAATTAAAGGAAGAACCCAAAACTGACAGGTCCCACCCACAGCCGTTTGCCTTTTCTGTCCTCGTGAATTGCTCACTCCCCAGAGCTGATGGCATTCCCAGGTTACACGTGATGCTAAATTGCTCCAAAACAGAGTTAATATCACCTTTTAGCTCTGCAATTCTCCTGCAATTCACCCCTTGGAGCTGGGACTGTCTGTCTGTCTGCCAGGCAGAAAACAAGACGTGGGCAGAGAGTTTGTTTTTCCCACCGGGTGACAAATTTCGAGACTTCACCACTTCTCCTTCCCTCTGCTCGCTCCTCCAGCTATTTTTGGATTCACTGGTGTGGCTGTTGCTGCTTTCTGGCCAAAGCTGCTTTGCAGATGACCATTTCCCGGTGTGTTTGCTGAGTGTAAACATCTTGCAAAACAGAACTTCTGCTTCCAGCAGCTCTGAGGAGCAGCAGAGGAAAGGGGAGTTGCTCAGAGCCCGGCTGGTCTTGTAGTAACAGCAAAGAGATTCTCAAATTAGAAATCTGGCTGCAAGATTTCAGTGTCTCGGGCTACTGGAGCCGTCAATGAGTGAGGAAATAAAGAAGAGATGGAAAAAATAAGTCCTGCAAACACACAAGAAACACTTCAGAACTGCACTGAGCTTCGTGGTAGGATATTTCCTGTTTTATAGGGTAAGGAAACGTTGGTATCCCCCTTCAGCAGCCCCGTGGGGAGGGGTATCCCGAATTCACACTGCTGGGCTGCAGATACAACACAAAAGAAGTCTCAGTTCAGTCCTTAAATCCAGCCAGCCTGGATTTTCTGGGTCTGCAAGACCAGCACTGCCTTTGCCCAGCAAACATCTCGCCTCTCCCACCTGGGAGGGCAGGGTTTGCTTTCCTGCCTTTGCAACCACTTTCAGAGAATACTTAAAAATACTTAGAATTTAAAAATAAAAGGCAGGTTCTGCCAAAAAACCAGGTGTCCCCTCATTAATTCCCCATCACAGGGATTTTACAGCGAGTGACAGGACAATGAACACATGGGAAAACACAGTGCTCTGATCCTGCATTGTTTCTTATATTTTTATATCGATAAACACTGACTCACCTTAACAACGTAATCCAGAGACAATCAAGGGAAGTACGTGGGGATCTCGTGATCTTTGCTGACTTTGTTTTGTTTACGACCCCAAAACACCACAAAAGACAAATCCATAAGTGTGTCCCGTGTCTGCAAAGCGTGGGCTCCAAATGGGAAAGAGATGGAAAACCAGGCAGAGTCTCTTCCTTGACAGTGGAGCTGCAAATGTTGTGGGGTTGGAGTCCAGCATTTCAATTCTGCACACACTGCCCATTTTTTGTGGCTGTGACTTCTTGCAGAGAGTGAAAAAAACCCCAGGTTTTTCCCATTTGTCTTTTTCTTTCCCACCAAAATGCTGTGTCCCATAACATCTGAAATGCTGGGAAAACGCTTTTCTGACTTTTAAAGGAAAAACTGTGGAATCAGCTCCAAAAGGGCCCAGCCATGCTCACAACTGATCAGCATCAAAGGGAATCTTCTCCTTGCACTGCTTTCTGTAAAGGCAGCAATATTCCAATTTTTCAGTGGATCTCTAGGCATTAGGAATGTGTCCTGAACAGCATTTTGATAAAAATCAACAGAGAAATGACCCTAAAAATACTGTGCAACCACATGTCCTGAGCAAATGGTGATGGGATCTCGAGCTCCACACCCTGATGGCTTTTGTAGGGAATCAGGGAGGATGTCCAGAGCTGCCAGACCAGCAAAGGTCAGGAGATCATTTCTACAAGGTGTAGACACAGGCAGGGATGCTCCACATGGCAAATCCTTCCTTGTAGAAGTATTGCTTGATCTGAAAACTCTCCTACACCCCCAAAAAAATCAGTGGGAATTTCTTATTCTCACTGAGAGCTGGATATTACCTAAAGCTCCCCAAAAATCATTAGAAGTGTTCTCATTAAGAAGGAAAGAGGGAAAAACCAGAGCTTGTCCCATGGGCACTGTGGCTTGTGCTGTGTGAAATCTGCCAGGATTTCATCCCTTCAGAGCCTCCAGTGGAGCTCAGATTCCCACATTCCCACGAGACTCAGGGTGATGAGGTGGAAGATCTTGGACTCCCCAGCCAAGACTGACTGCACAGCTCTGAGGGGGATTTTTGGTGACCACAAGGTCTGGACAAGATGTGGTGATGGGGAAGAGTCAGAGCAGGGGATCCCAGCACGTTTTACTGCAAACCACAGCCTGGGCAGGGACTGGCTCTGATCCCTGTGCCCAATCCATGTCTTCCACAAAGTTCTCCATGTCCCCTGTGACCCAAATGCCAATGGAAAATGCAGCCAGCTCTGCCACCACGAGCACAGGACATTTCTCCTGGTTCTCCTCTTTCCTGGAACGTTGTCCTTGCTCAGGGCCTGCCTCTCCTTGCCCAGGCAGAGGAAGGACCCCAGTGAACCCATGGATGTTTACCTGCTCTCAGAAAACAGCTCAGCTGTGAAAGCAGAGCCCTCACCCTCCCTGTGACAGCAGTTTATCTGTTCCTACTTTTACCTGCTCTTCCAAGAAAAGTCACTTCTCTCTTTCCCTTAATTTTCCTTTCATCACGCACAAACATCCCACCCAAATTTCTCTACGTCTCTTTTTCTTTTTTTTTCTTTCTTTTTTCTTAGTTACCACACAACAAAAACGTTTCTCTTCCATTGATTTTGTCACTCAGGCAGAGCAAACCATCGCTCCTCAGTGCATCCCCCAAAAGCCAGAGTGGAGTGACTCAGGCAGGGTTTTATTCAAACCATTTGTCCTGTGGTCAGAGCAGATTAAAGGCAGATCAGGTTGCCCTGGGAGCAATGCTGGGACAGTGAGAGTGAGAGATGTTGGCACTTGCTCCTCAAACCACAGGCAGCTCGCGTGACTGCGGCTTTCTCCAGCCTCTCCTGCCTCCTGGAAGTGCCATTTCCATGTGGGAACACCTGTGTGCCCCTGGGATGGGGCAGCAGAGTGTCCCTGGCCACGGTGAGTGCGGGGTACTGTGGTGTGATGACCCCAGGGTGGCCACGGCACAGCAGGGATGGTCAGTGCACAGCAGGGATGGTCAGTGCACACCAAGGATGGTCAGTGCACTGCAGGGATGGTCAGTGCACACCAGGAATGGTCAGTACACAGCAGGGATGGTCAGTGCACAGCAGGGATGGTCAGTGCACACCAAGGATGGTCAGTGCACACCAAGGATGGTCAGTGCACTGCAGGGATGGTCAGTGCACAGTAGGGATGGTCAGTGCACAGCAGGGATGGTCAGTGCACTGCAGGGATGGTCAGTGCACAGTAGGGATGGTCAGTGCACAGCAGGGATGGCCAGTGCACTGCAGGGATGGTCAGTGCACTGCAGGAATGGTCAGTGCATACCAGGAATGGTCAGTACACAGCAGGGATGGTCAGTGCACAGTAGGGATGGTCAGTGCACAGTAGGGATGGTCAGTGCACTGCAGGGATGGTCAGTGCACACCAGGATGGTCAGTGCACAGCAGGGATGGTCAGTGCACTGCAGGAATGGCCAGTGCACAGCAGGGATGGTCTCTAAAGATCAGGGAAGGTCACTACACACCAGGGATGGCCAGTGCATACCAGGGATGACCATTACACACCAGGGTTGACCACCACACACCACAGATGGCCAGTGCACAGCAGGGATGGTTACTATACATCAGAGATGGTCACTACATCCCAGGGATGGCCAGGACACATGAGGAATGGCCACTACATACCAGTGATGGCCACTACATACCAGTGATGGCCACTTCACACCAGTGATGGCCACTATATACCAGTGATGGCCATTACATACCAGTGATGGCCACTTCACACCAGTGATGGCCACTATATACCAGTGATGGCCACTTCACACCAGTGATGGCCACTTCACACCAGTGATGGCCACTACACACCAGTGATGGCCACTACACACCAGTGATGGCCACTTCACACCAGGGATGGCCACTTCACACCAGTGATGGCCACTATATACCAGTGATGGCCACTTCACACCAGTGATGGCCACTACACACCAGTGATGGCCACTACACACCAGGGATGGCCACTTCACACCAGTGATGGCCACTATATACCAGTGATGGCCACTTCACACCAGTGATGGCCACTACACACCAGTGATGGCCACTTCATACCAGTGATGGCCACTTCACACCAGTGATGGCCACTACACACCAGTGATGGCCACTACACACCAGTGATGGCCACTTCACACCAGGGATGGCCACTTCACACCAGTGATGGCCACTATATACCAGTGATGGCCACTTCACACCAGTGATGGCCACTACACACCAGTGATGGCCACTACACACCAGGGATGGCCACTTCACAGCAGTGATGGCCACTATATACCAGTGATGGCCACTTCACATCAGGACAGGCAGGTCAGGAGGAGGAAAGGGTTAAAAAGCACATTCAGCATCTCCTCATCCCTCCCCATCCTGGGGTACCTGCAGTTTTCTTGCCCTGCCTCGTCAGCAGAAGGGTTAACTCCATCTGAGAGCATGGGTCAGGCCCACCAAAGGTTTTGGGATGAAAACCCAAAGCCTCCTGGAAGATCTGAAAGAAAGTTCATGTGATGAGCTGGCTGCTCTGTGCAGAGAGGTCCCTGCTGAACCACGAGGCTTGGAGAAGGATCCAGGAGGGTTTAAATTGATTTAATAATTCCTGTTACAGTGTCACCCCATGCACTCGGTGCAGACATGGAGGGAGGTGAAAGACAGTAAACCTCAAACCTCTGGAGCTTCTCCTGACCATGATTTCACACTGGAGTGCTCAGGGCTGGTCCTGAGCCCTCTGCTCAGCTCCCAGCACCCCGAGCCAGGCTCCTCTGTGCCAGGAGATTGCACCACGGAGCAGCCTGGGGATGGAGCTGGCTCAGAAAGAGCCCAGCAGCAAAAGAACATTTGGTTTAATTTTGAGGAGCATCATTTCCCTGATCTGGCTCTCAGCACGTGCCAGCACTGGAGGAGCAGGAGCTGCTGCAAAGGGAGGGGACCAGGCAGGGAAACACCTCGTGCTGCCATCCCTGCAGGTACCCACAGCCTCCTCAAGCTCCAGGAGCTTTAACTTCATTTAGGAATTTAATTTAGGGGTTTATTGGCTCTAAACAAAGCATTTAAAGCCCTGAGTCTGGCAGCAGCTGGTGAGGGTCTCTTCTGGCTCTCACTGAAACACAAAACATAAAACCACAGAAATGATGTAAAAAGAGAGAATAAACACAAACCTGCAGTGGGAACTGCTGCAAATTGTCTTTTTTGTGGCTAGAAAGGACATTTCTAGGGGTTTATATATGTTTTGATATATTTATATCACATTGGAGCCTGGCTACCTAGGTCCAGGCAGTGCTCATGCCATGCACCAGAGATTTATACAAAACCTTTCTCCCAGACTGACCAATCCAGCAACTCATATAAACAACCACTTCCCCCATATTAGAAAAAGATGTTGAAGGCTTTGATTAAGTGCCTCATCTTCCTGAATCCCCCCTTTAGATCCAGGGCATGGGCTTGCAGTCTGGGATGCATTCTGTTAATGCCAAATCAACTCATTACCCAAATCCTTTGAGAAACAAAGCCTGGCAGCTTTGCCTGGACTTTTATTATGGATTACAACTCTTGTGATCAGTTAATCCAAGAAATTACTCAGTTCTTCCAGTTGACAAAGTCAAAATATGATTGCTCTTCAAAGAATGCAAACTTGGAGGAATTAATCTCTTCATCTCGGGGATTTAATCATTTTTTACTAATTTTATACCAAAATATTGCCATGTGTGGGCTCCATAAATCTGTCTCACCCTGTTAGCAGTTACTTTCCCCAGATGCTTTGAACTTTGAGAAAAAGTTGCTTAACCAAAAAACCACAGCTGCCACATGTTGTAATTTCCTCTTTGGGGGCATCTGGTGCTGTCTTTGCAGAGGTTCTGACAAATTTTCCCCAGGACTTTTTCTCTCTTTGTTGTATTTCTCAGTATCTTTGGGATTTCTCCATATCTTTGGGATTTTATCCCAGAAAACAAAGCCGTGTTGTCAGCACCTTCCCAACCTCCCCCCCCCCGAAAGATGCAATTGCATAAACTCAGGTTTAGATTCAACATTTAGCAAAGAAATTACATTTCCCAGCCCTTTGAACTCTCCTGGACCAGTTTTCCAATGATTATTAGGTGTTTGACTTTTTGCCTGACCAACATCGGTGTCAAATTCAGGCAAAAAAGGGGGGGAGAAGGAGGGAGGAAAAGCTTCCGTGAGACAACAAATTAAGAAGAAAAAGAATAAAAGGTCATGATGTGAAATTTACCTTCATGTTCCAGTGCCCAAAATTTCCCCTTGTGCCTGTGAAGCGTTTCTCCCGACTTCAAAGGCGTTATTTTGGGAGGTGAGTAGGACTTGGCCCCAATTCCTGATGACAAACTTGGACATTCCTTGGGTGACCTCTCAGCCCAACACTTCAAAGGTTTTGCTGGAGTTGCACCTACAAAGAATTTGTCTGGAGAGGCACAAAAGCTTCTCCATTGTAGAAGCAGCAGGCACCTGCCAAAACACACAAAGCAACAAGCAGGAGGCGGGGGAAGATCCCTGGGCTCTCAAAAAGGGGTCTTTGAGGTGGAAACGAGTGGAATTCCCACTGGGAAAAGCAATGTGGGAGCTCTCTGGAGCCCCCAGCTGCCATGGGAAGTATCTGGAAATCTGGAAATCTGGTATCTGGAAAATGCCCTGGAGGTGGGCTGAGATCCCACACGGAGAATGGGAACAGTGATTATGGGGTCCTGATGGTTTTGGGGTCTCCAGTGTGTACTGGGAGTGCTGGAGGAGCCAGGGAGATGCACTGGAGGGTGCTGCCTCCCTTTAACTCCTTAAACTCCTTTTAACATTCCAGGAGAGTTCAAAGGGCTGGGAAATGTCATTTCCTTGCTAAATGTTGAATCTAAACCTGAGTTTATGCAACTGCATCTTTCAGGGGGGGTTGGGAAGGTGCTGACAACACGGCTTTGTTTTCTGGGATAAAATCCCAAAGATATGGAGAAATCCCAAAGATACTGAGAAATACAACAAAGAGAGAAAAAGTCCTGGGGAAAATTTGTCAGAACCTCTGCAAAGACAGCCTCCCTATGAAACCATCAGCGTGAGAAACTCCCTAGAAGTTTCCCTAGAAGTTGGTGTTGCAAAGCACAGTTTGCACGAGCAAATTCCTTGGGAATTCCAGGAGCTCCTCACCACAAACTACTTCTCCTCCCTAGCACTCAGCACTGCTGGGGGCTCACTGATGCTCCAGAGGTCACTGCTCTGTTCTCTCCAGCCCAGAAGTCTCCCTGATTTTGGGGAAAGAGGAAAAGTTTGGCTTGAAAGGCTCTCCAGCACCACCATGGGCTGCTCAGGTGAGTCCCAGCATCTCCTGCACTGCACTCCCACCCAAACCAGCTCAACTGCTCTGATGCCTTGAGAAGGCTGAGCTGGAACAGAGGCTGGACAGAGTTACAGAATAAAGCAGGGATTTATTCAAAGCATCTCCTCCATGGTTCCACCTTGGGCAGCACAAGAGCCCAGCCAGGGCTGCACCCAAGATGAACCAAAATGGTCCCAAAATGCACGAGCGCTCCCGGGGTCTCTCCCTGTGATCAGCTCTGCTCCATGTGCAGATTGCAGTTCATTGGCCAATTCCAGCTTTAGCCCATCCAGTCCCATCCTGCTTGTTTTTCTCTCTTCAGCCCACGCTGTTTGTGCTCTTGGGCTGAGATTTGGATCATTTGTCCTTGGTGCCCAGCTGGAGCAGGAATTGTTTTGTCTCCCTGCTCTGTGCAGAGAGCTCACCATCCCCTGATGTGAACCCAGACCCACACACTAAAGCAGCACAGAACCTGAAAAATAGAAAAGCTAAACCTGAGCCATCAGCTCCATCTCTTGTGCAGATTGCAGTAAAAAATTGGTTTAAGTAACTCCCCATTTCCAGGTACCAGGTACCAACCAGCAGCAAGGTGCTGTTTCCCAGGAAATCACAGCACAGTTCAAGCTCCATCAGGAATCTTGACTCATTGTTTTCCAGTTACTCTTGGGGAGCTGTTTTACTGTGTGCCCATCTAAAAGTTTATTCTCCTCCTGACTAATACGAACATCAAGTCACCGATTTTATTTGGCAGATATTGCTCATTTCTCCCATTGCTGTTTTTTTTTTAAACTGGCTTTTTTTGGGTGTTGTTGTTTCTTTTTTAAACACAGATAAAATGAGCTGAGTCTGAATTTCATTTTGCTTTCTGCAGCTTGGTTTTAAGTGGAAATCTTGTCATCATTGCTTTCCCCTGAAGACACTGAGAGGGGAGTGTGAGTAAGCTGAGTTTATCACCTCCTTCCTGCAGAGCAGACGTGGCTCAGGTTGTCAGCACACTGAGAGCTGGGAGATAAAACATCAGCCTGAAAGTAAATGTTTGATTTTTTCCTCTTAGATTACACTGAAAGGAATCTTCTTCTTAAAAAAAAAAAAAATTAAAATAAAATAAAATAAAATAAAATAAAAATTAAAAAAAAAGCAAATTTGATCTGAAAGCTGCCATGGATCAAGAGGAATTTTCAGGAATGTGAACATGCAGAGCTGAAGGAATGCAAGAGGAGCATCCTGGTTGGATAAGGTCCTTCTCTCCTCCTCCTCACACACCAGGGGACCCCATCCCACAACCAACTCCAGGAGTAACAGAGGATGGATCTACATTCCATAGGATCCCAGAATATCCTGAGCTGGAATGGACCCTCAAGTCCAACTCCTGGCCCGGCACAGACACCCCAATAACCCCACCCTGTGCCTGAGGCATTGCCCCAGCATTTTCCTTGGAGTTCCAGTTTTTTCCACCTTCCTTGGTTTTATGGCCTTGCTTGGGGTTGTTCCTCTCTCCCATCAAGGCTCGTGGCCAGAGTTTTTGGTGTCTGTGCTATCTGGGGCTTGGATGGCAATTCCCATTAGGCACAGAGGAATTATGAGACATCTCCAGGTCCCCTGGGAGTGGCTGCTCAGCACAATCCCAGGTTCAGGGCCTGTGGTGGTTCTGCTCTGGGAGCAGTGCAATATCCTGTCGGAATGGCAGCAGAACAGCTTTGCAAACACATCATCTCATGGAATTCCAGCGGGAAATCTGAAAAGGAAAGAAGGAAAGAAAGGCCAACCCAAGCTCCAGGAGCTCAGCACCTCCAAAAGCTGCACCCTTCACAAGCAACTCCTTAGCAGGGTCCCTGCTTTCCTTCATTAATGATCCATTTGACTGCAATTTGCAGGAGCAGAACTTGGTAATAGAATTAATCTTTGACTATAAAGGAACTGCTGTGAGGCTGGGAAAAATTCACCTTCTGGAAAGTGCTTTGTCTTGTAATGGGCTGCTCTGCTCATATGTGCTCTAATTCCAGTGTAAAGAGGAAAACCATTTGGAAGGGCATGTTATTCCTCAGGGCTCCCTGTTGGAATTCATGTCACTGCAGAAGTTATTATTGTAATAAAAAAGTAAAAATGAGTTCTCAAAATACACTCGAGCCTATTATTCAGGACAGCCTGGAAGCAGAACCTTAATGTTAAGCACATGCATGGATCAGTCTGAAGTCAAAGCAAGGGGATGGATTGAGGGGAGCTCTTTTCCTGACTCAGGACTCCACACTGATCCTCCAGATAATATAAAAAGACAGGCTCATGGGGGAAAAAAATCCTAATCGTATTAAATCAGTGGTAAATTGCCCTTTACCATATTGCAGCCCAGTTTAGGACAGTGTAAATGATTGTATTTGTTTATTTTCTGGTTTTAGAACCATTTCTGGGCCAGCTGTGAAGCCAGGCATGCACAGGGGCGCTGCACCCCTACACTCTGTCCTGCTGCACACACACATTTCCAAAGGGATTCAGCTCCACCTTTAACATTTGGTTGATTTTCCTCTTCCTCTGTGAAGAGGTTGATCTTCTTCACCTGGGTGAAGGTTCCTCCAGTCCCTCCTGCTCTTATGGTTAAAAACCTTCCCCACTATACCCAGGGTCAGTTTTGCCCTCTCCCATAGTTTACAGATCCTCCCATTATTTGTAGCAGATGTTCTTATACATCTTTAGAGCCTTCACTGCACAGGGATGAGCCAAATCAGTCTCTCCTATTCTCCTGTTAGAGGGGAGATCCATGTCCCACTGACACAGGTGACCTCAAGGGGAGCATGAGAATCCCTGACATTTAAGGAGCAAATGGAGGGAAAGCAGAAATGCAGAATATGTAGCAAATATGGACTGAAATTCTGGAATTTCAGATCAGATTGTTCAGAGGATTTCCAAAGCAGTAACTCCTGCAAAACATTTTAAAAAACCCTTTGTATGGCATTTCTCATTAAAAAAAAACAAACCAAAACTCATTCTGGGGTCAGCACAATGTATCTGATCTTTTATTTGGTTCAACTTCAGCAACCTGAATTCAGGGGGGATAACTGTAACATTTTGGGAAGATTTCCCAGTTGTGGAGAGTTGTGAAGAGCCAGCCTGGTGTGCAGGGACAGCTGGTGCCACCCAGGCCAGGAGAGCTGCTCTGATAAACCCAGCAGGAAAATTTCTGTAATTAACAATGAAAAGACAATAACATCCAAGATATGCCCATGCAAACTTATTCAAGGCTTATTAAACTATGTATAAATTACAACTGACTTATAATTATATATAAATTAAAATAGCTGAAGACTGTTAAGTGAGATTTGGAAACTGAGATGCAAAGTAGATGCTGACAGCAGTTTTGCTTTTGATTTTTAAACACAGGGGGGTTTTTAATCCTTCCCCACAAAGTGAAAAAAGCCACTACCCCATATTGGCACCTGCCAGGTCTGTGGGATCCACGACCTGTCCCTGCTTTATCCCCAAATCCACTGTGCACCAACCATGGCCATTGGCAGGAACATGACTCAAAGAGGAATTTCTCCTCCTCCCCATCTTCTCAAGGCTCACTAAAAGAACTTCATCAGGGAAAAGTCAGGAGTGAAGTGTCCTTCCTTCCTCCCCTGCAACTTGTCGAGACACTTAAAGGAATTTTAGGAAGGCAAACTCACTCTGAGCATCAGCCTGGCGGGGGCGGAGAGCTGCCAAGTTATTATTGCAGCATTTTGTTATTATTTAATAGGAAGCATCCCAGACATCTTAACAAACAGGAGTCCCTTGCGGCTCTTCTGCTCAGGATTCCTTGGATCCTGTGACTCAGCACTTTATCCCCACAGAAATGGTGCAAAAAATACGACTGGAAGTTGCTTCCTGTGAGTCAGCACTTTATCCTCCCAGAAATGGTGTGAAAAATACGACTGGGAGAGGCAACAAGCAGCATTCACAGATGAGAAGAGCTGAGGGCACTCATCAGGAAAGCCTTGGTGGGTCCTGTGGAGCCCCCAGACCTGTGGCATTGTCCTTTCCAACACAAAATTATCCATCCCACTGCCCACAGGAAAGATGCTGCTCCCACTCTGTGACCAGGATAACAAATCCTCCTGGAGGGAGACTCCAGCGCTTTCCACAACCTCCTCATGGTGGCCACATGAGGGCTGCAGACTGGTT
Source organism: Hypocryptadius cinnamomeus (assembly GCA_013400635.1). Taxonomy (NCBI): domain Eukaryota; kingdom Metazoa; phylum Chordata; class Aves; order Passeriformes; family Zosteropidae; genus Hypocryptadius; species Hypocryptadius cinnamomeus. Next base: position 12,347 of record VYZP01032945.1, read on the forward strand.
TCACACCAGCATTTGCTGACAGCAAAATATAATGGAAAACATTTCCGTGCAACAATGCCGACCGCATCGTAATTGGCATTTTGTGTAACCACCCCCGGGATCATCAGATTCCAATTTAGCAAAACCAATCAATGGTGCTCCAGGGGTGGCACTGCTGCCCTCCCTGGGCCCCAGAGCTTGTCCCTGTCCAACCCTTGGGTTGGAAGCCCCATGGTGGTGGTCCAGGGACGGGTCTTGTGGGTGGATCCCAAGGGAAGGGAAAAGAAGGAATTACAATTTGGTCCAATCCACTGGATTTGGCCATCCCTGGGGTGTCAGTGGGTGTTGGGAAGCCTGGAAGTCTCTTGGAGCCTCTTCAAGAGCAGCTGGGCCTGGGATCCTTGAACTTTCTATCTTAGATCATCCACAGGATGATCTATGGAATCATAGAATCATGGAATGGTTTGGGTTGGAAGAGATCTTAAAAAATATCTTGTGCCACACCCTCTGCCATGGCCAGGGACACCTTCTAGTGTCCCAGGCTGCTCCAAGCCCTGTCCAACCTGGCCTCGGACATTCCAGGGATCCAGGGGCAGCCACAGCTTCTCTGGGCAACCTCCAGGCCTCCCCAGCCTCACAGGGAAGGTGGAAGAAAGGAAGGGGACAGGAGGACCTGGCTGTGGGGGACAGGAGGACACACCCTGGCAGTGTCACTGCCCATCCCAGCATCTCAACCACCACTAAAATCCCACCAGGGATTTTAGTCCCACAGACACCTAAAGGGAGATCTGAGCTGGTCCTCTTTGACTGTTGGATCCGTGTCCTCAAAAAGAAAATTTCAAGCTCCAGGTGCCTCCTCCTTCTCCCAAATACTTGCTAGAGAAGCACACAGAAAAACTGGATTGAATGAAATGATTTTTCACACTTTATGAATATTGAAATATGAATATTTACATCACACTTCAGCTTTGAAACTTCTGAGCCATTTCTATCTAAACAACATTTTTAGCACAAAATTCTGGGCATTTTCTACATTGTTTTTTGTTTTATCTTTGAAATAGCACCCAACTGTAAAAACCTGCATTTTAATGCAAATCAGGGATGGATGAAGCAGCAGAGAAACTTTTGCTCCCTTTTTGGGGACCTTTGTCCCAACTTTTGCTCCCCTTTGCTGGCTGGGGTAGGCAAGGAGGCACTTTCAGTCCTACTGCTGTTTTCCCCAAGCATTCCCACAATTATCCCTCAGCCTTCTGCTCCATGTCCTGAGATTCAGAAGCAAAAAAAAAAAGACAATACAGGAAGTTTTGGTGGATTTTCCTTCTGATGAGCTGTTGTGGGGCTGCTGTGCTCATCCTGAGCTCTCAAAGAGCCTGAAAGGCTCATTTTCTTCCCTCCTCTCCAGTTCTGCCTCTCTACTTGAATCCAGGGCATCAAAACACAACCAGTCACACCAGAGAAACATTAAAAAAATCCAGGATGCAGCGCTGGGGCAGCAGGAGGAGCTGGAGCTGGGGCAGGACAGAGCGTGCAGCCACCAGCCAGGGTGAGAAAGTAGGTCCAAGGTGATCAGAGTGAAAAACAAACCCTCCACGTCCCATCCCATGCCATGCCACGCCGGGGTTGTTGTTTTCTCCTCGGAGGTTGCTCAGGAAGTTTGCAGCAGGATACGCCGCTGACCTCTGCTCCGCTCGCGAGTCGCGGTAACGCCGCGCTCACCTTCTCTCCCACCACAAACAGAATGTTTCCTCCCTGGGAATCTGGCTCTGCCTGCAGGTTTCCTGTGCTGGGCAGCAGTTTAACCCTTTGGGATGGCCCATGTCCCAGCTGGTCCAGTGGGATCCCTTAGGGAAGAAGCTTTGATTGAAACACATTGGCTGCCAGGAATGCTGTCCTGAAGTTATCTGAGCTTTGTGGAGAGGAGGAAGGAATAAATGGTGAAAAATAAAAGTTGTCTGCTTTTTTTTTTTAAATTAGTCAAAATCCAGGTCTGTGTGGGGTGCTCTGCTTGGTGCCATGACCAAAGAGTCCAGAATACTGGAGAATGCATTCCAGAAACGTAGAGATTCTACCACCTGGATGCAAAATCCAGAAAAACTCTCTTCCTGGTGAGGAATCCTCTGAAAGGAGCACAAGTGAGTCTGTGGGAAAGCCCCGACTTTGTCCCAAGAGATGCTCTGTCCAATGTGCTTATTTCAGCCCCAAATAAACTTTGGATTAATCATGAACAGCTTGGAAGGTGGAATTCCCATCCTCCAGGTACATTCCAGCCCCAAACATCTCCTAGAAAAGGAGGCAGGAGTTATTCTTACCCTCCACCTCTGCAGCACTTGCCCTTGCTGGGTCCATCCAGGGATGGATGGTTGGAAGAAGCAGTGGGACAGCCCCATCCTGGGGGCTCTGGTGGTTCCTACTTGGTTTAATTCCCCTTTGGAGCTTGGGTGGGGCATGGGGGACACAACAGCAGCTCGAAAACAGGCTCTGGAAAGAGCGACTCACTTGCTGAGCCATTGAGGATGTTGTTTATATGTGAGATCCTGTTTTCTTCCTCCAGCAAAGTGCTTCTCCTCCCAGGTGCATCTCCCGTGGCTCCCCGGGGCGAGAGCGGCTTCCTGCCGGAGTGACCCCGTGGGAGAGGCCGGGATCAGCCAGGGGGACAAGCCCCTTGTCCAGGGGAGAAGCCCCCAGCCAAGGGTCTTGGGCTGACCAATGTGAGGTGATAAATAAAACCCCTCTCACCTCTGTAGTGGGGAGAGCAGGACCTGGGTTGAGCACGATGTTTTTTGGGGCTCCTGGAACCCTTCAGACTCTCGGGCAACAGCTCCAAGTGTTGGGGGAGCTCAAGGTGGAAGGGGCCATCACCACCACAGAATCCAGCACTGCCTGGGCAGCCCTTGGAAAGCCCTCAGGATCCAGTGGGATTTTCCAGAGCAGTTATTGCAGAGAACACCTCAAAATGACAGAAAAGTGGACACTGGTGGCACTCATCTCCAGCACACACCTGCAGGAGCTGCTCTGCACAGTGAGGGTGGCAAGGAAGAAGAAGGAAGACACTGACTCAGAGCGACAGGCCAAAAAATGGGATATTCCTGATTATACTCCAAGAGTTTGGAGAGGAGATGTGAGCCTGGGGAGGCTGCAGTGACACACACGAGGACATGGTGGTGTCACCATCCCAAGGGGGTCCAGTGATAACCTGGAGGGGATATCCAAAAATTTCCCCCACCTTCAGCACCTCCCACTTGCCGGAGACACTGCCTGGTCTGGCACGTCCCTGGTTCAGGAGGGGAGGACAGGGCCTGGCAGAGCAGCAGCTGCCAACATGGGAATGTTTGAACAAGGAGCGAAACCTCATTTAAACAAATAAATAAACAAGCTGACATCCTCCGGGCCCAGGTTTATGATAATAAAAACAGAGCGCGCAGCTTGTGGGAGGAAAATACATCGTGTATTTTCACATCTCCCGCTTCCTCCGAGACCGTCGCAAGAATTTCCTCCGAGTCCATCGCTTCCTCCTGACATTTCTGAGCTCAGAAATCCCTATCTGAGCCCTAGTGCCCTCTCCTTGGCGAGTGACGCAGGAAGAAGAGCGTTTGAAGGATCTCTGTCAGGCAGATTTTCGTGGCTTTGAGGCTCTGGAGGCAGGACAGAGACAAAGCAGAGCTGGGGATGGGCACCCAGCACGTCCCAGCCTGGGGGTGTCCCCTTTTTTCCAGCCCTGGAGGTCTGTGCAGAACAGCACTGGGCAGCTTCATTTACCCACATGATGGTGTCCTCCAGCCAATCTTCCTGTTGAATTCCAAGGAATTTTGTGGTGGAATCCTCATGGAATGGTTTGGGTTGAAAGAGATTTAAAGCTCATCTTGTTCCAGGGCAGGGGCACCTCCCACTAGACCAGGTTGCTCACAGAGCTTCTGAAAAAATAAGCTGCAATAGGGAGCTGCACCTGCACCTCGAGCTGAACCTGTTCCATCTTTATTTTAAAATAAAATCCTCTCTTTCAGTTTGCAGGGGAGGAATGGACAGAGACATCTCCCACACTGATAACGTGGGATGTAATCAGGAACTCAGTGCAAAGACGTGGTTTAGGAATGGGCAAAATTAGGCAAGAAATTTGCAGGAGTCACAAATAAACCCTGGGAGATTTTAGTGTTGTTTCTGTGTGATTGTGCTTAAAATGCTTTCAAAAATGGGGCTGAAACATTTTCCTGGTGTTCAGATCCTCGAGCAGCACTCAGTTGTTTGCACTAAGTTGTGAATGAGCTTGGGAAACTAAATCTAAGAGTTCAGTAAACAGGTTATGGAGATGGGAGCTGGGATATCCTGGAAAGCCCCAGCTGACCTGAAAAGGAAAAATAAAAAGGAAAAAAAATGTGAAAAAAAAGTCACAAGTGCATTCCAGAGTCTTTTAAATGGAGGTCAAGTTGCCCCAACTCTGGCTACAGCCAAGGCAAATTTTTTCCTAAGGATCAGATAATTTAGGCACCTCTGCCCTAAGGCAGTGACCTCCAGCTGTCCCCAGGGGCCGTGTCCCCAGGGCAGTGCCATCCACACCTCAATAGCCCCGAGCCTGAGAGCTGAGAGCGAGCCCCAGCAGCACTATCACAGGGGGAAAAAATAAAGTCACCTTGGGAAGAGAATGCTTCCCATTTTTTGGCTCTCAGAGGTGTCAAAGGAAGCAATCTGACGTCGAAGGGCCGGAAAAAAACAGCTCCTTGGCTGATGTTGGTGCTGCACAGCGAGGTCACTCCACAAGCTATCAGTGGCTTAAAAATAAATGCAGCGTGGAGGCTGCCATTCAGCCATATCCTGTATCCGAAAGCTGCAAGCAGGAAGAAACTGGAATGACCTTCCCTCCCCCCCACCCCATTCCCATGGTTTTTTTTTTCTTTTCCACGCTCCTGGCTGTAAATCACTGAAATTTCTGCGCTCCTGGCTGTAAATCACTGAAATTTCTGCGTTGCAGAGGTTGATAGCAGCCCAGGGAAGGGCTGCTGTGGGTGATGCCAGGCTGTGTGCCCCCTCCCTGGTGTCCTGCACAGGGGTGGGAGCTGTGACACAGAGCTGTAGCAGGGAGATGTGACAGGGGACGTGCTTCCAGGTGTCCCCAGGGGGTTGCTGCGTGCAGTTTGTGTGTTCTCTGCCTGGACACCTGGGCTGGAGGCCGAGCTGAGCCTGCACGACAGCTCTGGGCACGGATGGAGGGCGGTGCTGGGGTCACCATCCCTCGATGGTTAAAGAAATGTGTGCGTGTGGCACGTGGGGACAGGGTTTAGATGTGACTTTGGCAGTGTTGGGTGGGTGGTTGGACACAATAATCTGAATATCTTTTCCCACCCAGTGATTCTGTGATTTGATGATGATGGTGATGATGGTGATGGTGACCAGGCCCACACCCCTGTGCTGCCTGCAGAGCGAGTTCTCAGACACGCACACGGGAAAAGAGAAATTCCTCTGTGGAATATATTTAGTAGCTTCTCCAGCAGATTAAAAAGACATCACAAACCCATCAGTATTGTCCCAATGTAGCCTGTCCAGGCAGGAGCCACTCACACAGAGGATGAGACACGGGAGGTGAAGCTGCTGGGGACACAGGCGATGCTCCCTTGCTCCAGGAGCAGCTCAAGAAATGCTCCAGCAGCTGCAGATCTGGCCCTGTTCACTCCTGGTCTGTGTAATTCACCTTTTTTACCTTCCTCCCTCCTCCAACCTCCATCAGGGATGGGAAGGAAGCTCTGAACAAGGAACCTGGGGCAGGCAGGGGTAGGAGCAGACCCCTCTAGAAAGGAGCTCCCAGGTAGAGGCTTAAGATTTTGGGTACTTTAAACAGTCCTTGGCCAGGTGATCCTCACCTGAGAAGACCCCAGGGTCCCATTTCTGCTCCATCACCCAGCAGATTTTGGAAGAAGCCCCACAGCCAAACTGGGAGCTCTGTGGGAACGAGGTGCCCAAGCTCTCTCCTTGCAGTAAAATCAGAAATACTGATTTTTTGCCCTGCATTTCCAGTCTTAGCGAGGCTTCCCCAGTTAATGCCAGGGATGTCCATGACAGGGGTTATCTGGGGACCCTGGCCATGCTGAAAAGTTGACACCAGCATTACCAGCATTACCAAACTGCTGGAGGCTTCTCCCCACCACAGCAGCACAGCTGGGGTTTTACTGAATCGGGGCTGTTAAAACTCCTGCTGTCCCTTCTGCACCCCTCTCTGGTCCTTTCCAAACCCTGTCAACCGTTTTTCCACCCAGCAGCAATGATGAGAGTCGCCAAGGTAAAAATCTGTGGGCAGAAAATCAGCTTATGAAACCCGTTTACATTTTCTCCTGAGAAACTTCAGAACACAGGAAAGAATCGACACCCAAACAGAGAAAGAAAGAGGAAGAAAATTTATGTCTCCTCTGCTGAGAGGATCAAAACCAGCCGTGATGTAATGTGTGATGGAGCCCACAATCCCCTTTTGATGTCTGCAGGAAGGAAAGAAGATGCTGAGAACTTTCTCAGCTCTCTGGACATTATTTCCACATCCAAGGTCAAGAGGTGGTGGAAAGAAAAATAAAGTTCCACTGGGAAATGAGGAGTTGAAAGAGCCCTTTCCTCCCCTGGGGCTGCTGGGCAGGGGCAGAGCTGTGCCAGGGGTGGTGGGATGGGTGGGTGAGTGGTGGGATGAGTGGGAACCACAATCCCATTCCCAGCTGTGCCAGTGGCTGTGCAACACCTGCACAGTTGAGGGGCCTTCAGACAGCTGTGGAAGTTCACAGAGGGATTTGGGAAAGCAAAATGTTGTGGCCACAGGCTGACCTGAGTGTCCCCTCCCACAACAGTGCATGATCCCACCACGCCACTCCCAGGGAACCCCTAAATTTAGACCCACCAGCTGTGAGAGGCATGAGAGGTATTTAGGGGCTATAATTTTAGACAAAGCATAATAGTGAGATATATTTAATTGTGTTCTGTGGGGGGCTGAGCCATGCCAAGTATTTTCCATGGTTATTCCTGTAGATCTTGACTTGAATTAGCAGCAGCCACGGCGATCCCTGGGCAGAGCCTGCAGCACGAGGGACAGGAGGCAAAGCTGAATTTTGCGTTTCACCCCAGCTGGGCTTTGTGAGGGAAGCACTCAGGCATCCACTGGAGCAGGGAAAAGAAAAATCCCCCCTGCAAAGGTCAGGTGTGAATCCTCAGCAAGGCTTCAGCCCCAGCTCTTCCCAAATCCTCCCACCCCTGCAGGATGAACAGGGCAGGCACTGGAGTGGTCAGAGCTCCCCAACCCAACTTCCTGAGATGTCCCAATCCCCTCCTCTTGCCCCGCTCCCTTCTTCCTTTCATCTTCTTGCATTTCAGGAGGGAGAGAAGGAGGAGGAGGAGGAGGAAGGGAAGGGTAATTTTGACTGATGATGAGGAAACAATTTGGTGTAACTCGAGCCAGTTTTTTGTCAAACACTCAGCACCCAGCATCATTTTCCTCAGCCTGGGGAGGCTCATCTTACCCTACTACCTGGAGGGTATTTAACCTCCCTCCATCCCCCCAGCAGGTCAGAGTTTTCCAGACATCCAAGGAAAGGGGAAATTTGTCGTTTGGGTTGTTTTTTTTTTTTTCTCATTTGTCTGTTTTCCAACACCACTTGTCCCCTCTGCTTTGGAGTATTTGTGCTGACAGGAGAAGACCAAAGTGGAGAGAGGAAAAGGCTGGAGAGCTACAGCTGCACTGGAGGGACTTGATGCAGCTCTAGGAATGGATTTAATAAAAGACAGGACAGAGGGATCAGAAATCAAGAGCTGGTCCAGCCCACATGGGCCACAGGGTAAGAAAACTCCTTTTTTTGTCTCATTTTGGCATCTGTGGCCCTTCCAGTCCAGCTCCTGGGGCTCTTCTTTAGCTCAGAGATGTTTTATTCCCCCAGCATCTTCTCAGTGATGGTGGCAAGGGTGGAAGCTCCCCCAGCCCCACTCTGGCCATCCCCAGGTCTCACTCCATGTTCACAGAGCTGGATGGGAACAGTCTTGGCTGATAAAATCTCATCCAGGAAGGTCTGGACTGAAAGGTGAAGCAGCTCAGAGGAAGGACAGCAGGAAGAGAAGAGTCACTGCCAGCTCCTGAGTCACAGGTCCAGGCAAGAAGATTGCCTGCATTATGAATAACACCCCTTCCTTGGCTGACTAAAAAAGGATTAATTTTTAAAAACCAAACTGATTTTTATTATTAATGTTCTACCTGGGTGCCTCACGCTTGCAAATAAAATGAATTTGGGTTGGTTTCACATTTATCTCCAAGTGGTTTCACATCAAGTGTTACAGAGATAAAAAGTGGCCTGCAAAGAAAATAGAAGGTTTTTTTAATATGTTTGCCTTCAGATGGTTTCATGGGCATTATATTCTCAACCCATAGAATCTTATTAATTTCAGTTTTTATGTCTGATGCCTGTTTTAAATAAAAAAAATTGGAATTTGTTTGGGTTTTTTATGATTTGGGACAAATAGAAGTACACAACATCTGGTAAAGTTGTGTGAGCATGTGGTTCCAACCTGTCTCAGAGCAGTTGCAAGTGTGTTCTGAATATTTGTCAGGTATTCTAACCCAATTATTCCCTACTAGTCAATAAAAAGGAATTATCCCAACAGCTTCCCTGTCACGCATGGGATCACAGAGAAATTAGGAAGGAAGAGTGCATGGTTAATCACTCCAAATGCTTCCTGGGTGTTTTACAAGGCACCTTTTCCAGGGAGAAATGACATCCTGAAGATGCTGTGAGTCTGCCTCGGGACCAAGGAAAAGGTGACAGGACCAAACCAGTGTCACCTTCCTGCAGCGCTGGGAGGAGCACGAGCCTGCCACGCTCCCCAGCCAGTGCTCCTGTGTCACAGAAACCTCTGGGAAGGGACACAACTGACAGGATTTAGGACCTGAACGACTTCTGCAGGTCTGGGCAGACATGCTCCTGTCTCACAGCCAACAGGCAGGAAAATTGAACCCGAACTCCTCGTGCTAATCCCACTATGGAAAAAGGGTTTGAGCAGGGAAAGCAGAGAGGGGATGGGCTGAGTGTTTAGCTGGAGCACAGGGCCAGCAGGGATGGTGCCTTTTTGGGCTACCTAAAAACAGAGGCCAGACAAAATTCAGAGAATAAAAAGCAGTTATATTTATTGAAGGGCCTTCAGGTACATTTAGGGCAGAAAAAGCCCACCTAAAATGGACATGGGGCCACAGGTTTTGACGCTTTTATAGTTTGGTCCATTTGCATATTGGGGGTTCATCTTCCAATTACAGCTTCAGCTAATGAAGTCATTTACCTCAAGTTTTCTGCCCCCAATTCACTTTTGTTTCCATCTCTCAGGGCCTGAGGCAGTGAGGTGTCCTTGATTGCCAGGCCTGGAGAGGAATTGTTGTGTCTGCCCAAAATGGGAAAGCAGCAGCTCACACTGCACATGGAGTTTAGAGTTACACACTGCAGAATTACAGGATTACAAACAGATGAAAAAATATAAAAAGCAGAACCCTAAGGCATCAGGGGCAATCTGGACAACGGCACCGAGCTGCCCCGTGTCCCTGCAGGGCCCAGGGGGTGACAGCCATGCCAGGCAAGGCCGCGGCTCCCGAGGAGGTGCAGGGGAAGCCCTGCAGGACAGCACTGGGGGCTGAGGGCTCCTTGTCCCCGGGGGCTGCTGGGGTGGCTGTGAGAGAAGCCCCTCTGTCATCACCCAGCTCCGTTTCCTCGGGCTGCTCCCTTTCCTGCCCCAGCCCCATCCCGGGGCGCTGGGATCGCTGTCGGAGCCGCTGCTGGCCCGGGGGCCTCTGCTCAGGCCCCTTCCAAGCACAATAAAAGCCTCGACCACCAGCCCCAGAAGTCTCTCCTAATTAAGGGCTTTAGGGATGGATGTTCCAAGAGCCGCCGAGCTGCGGTGGAAGCGGGACAATGTAAACACCTCGGGAAACGCCTCGGGTTCCAGATGAGCTCCCCACACAAAACCCCGACCCACCAGAGCAGAGCAGCAGGGAAGGCCGTGCATTGGCCCTTGTGCTGCTCAGACAGCAGAGAAGTGGAAAAACTCTTTCATTCCTGATTATTCCTGATCAGCAGAGGTCCAGAAATTTGGCAGTTGGGAGCTTTTTTCCCTCAGCTTTTGTGTGTGTTTATTACTGTTATTCATTTCCCTCCTGTGGCACCAAACTCCCCGCTCTAGGATGGGTTATAACACCTAAAAAGCAAAAGCAGTTCTTGCCCTGTGGGCAGCAGGGATTGGAAATATTTGATCCACCTTTTCAGTGTTGTCCAGGGATTTTCCTCTCCGAGGGAGGCTGTGCCCTTGGGCATCAGGAGTAATCCATGACATTATCGTCCATCAGAGAACACTGAGGCTGGTTTTACACTCATTAATTAAACCCCACGTGCTGCCTGAGAGGTGGATACAGGCAATCCACCTCAAATTAACCTGGAAAAGGTGAATTGGACCTCACAGGTGTCCTTCCATTCCTGCCCAGCTCCCAGATAAGCCGGGACCAGGTTGTTCGTGCTGGTGCCATTCCCTTAAATTTGTCACAGACCACACAGGGGAATCAAGTGAGCAATACCAAAAAAAAAAACCCTCCTGCCTATATCCATCATCTCCTGCTTCCCCTCTTGCTTTTCTTAGCATCCAGAAGAAAGAAAGGAAAAAAAAATTAAAGGCAACCTGAAACCACTCCACACTCCCAATGAGAAAATAAAAATGGATGTTGCAGGCTCATGTGTTCTATACGTTTCCAAATATTTCCATCTGCTCCTGAAATTTCCATTAGGAGTTGCCAAAAACTCTTACAGAATTGTTAACACGATGGTAAATTTAGATTCTTTTTATGGAGAGACGTTTCCCCACCCTCATAAAAGTCTGGTATCAATTTGTCCTGTCACTGATAAGCCAGAGGTATTGCTGGATTTGCCCTTTTGCTCCCTGGGATGGGATCAGGAAAGAGAGGCAGCACCCACATTTTGGGTCTGGGTCTGTCCCCTCCATCCTCCTGGTGTCAACACAGAAATACCTTCCAAGGAAATCCCCATCCCCAGCTGCTCACCCCATGGATTGTTCTTCAGTTTGGAAGCTCCCAAAGGAAGGTTGGAGGCTGTTGAGGTGTCCTGCCCATCCACCAGCAAGAGCCTGATCAAAATCTTGGTGTTAAGGAGCAGGTTTCAGACCCTGACTAAAATCTTGGTGTTCAGGAGCAGGTTTCAGACCCTGACTAAAATCTTGGTGTTAAGGAGCAGGTTTCAGACCCTGATCAAAATCTTGGTGTTAAGGAGCAGGTTTCAGACCCTGACTAAAATCTTGGTGTTCAGGAGCAGGTTTCAGATCCTGACTAAAATCTTGGTGTTAAGGAGCAGGTTTCAGACCCTGATCAAAATCTTGGTGTTGAGGAGCAGGTTTCACGCTCAGAAGGATGCAGGGCAGGGGTGAGGAGTGACAGGACAAAGGGGATGGCTTCAGACCCACAGAGAGTAGGGTTAGATGGAATGTTGGGAGGAATTCCTCCCTGTGACGGGGATGAGGAGCTGAGATGGATTTCCCAGACGTGAAGCTGCCCCTGCATCCCTGGGAGTGTCCAAGGCCAGGCCGGACAGAGCTTGGAGCAGCCTGGGATGGTGGAAGGTGTGGCTGGAACTGGGTGATCTTTGTCTCTTCCAACCCAGGTGAGTCTATGAGGGCAGATCATCACTCAGGGGTGATGGAAACCCTCAAAAAAACCCTCAGGGTGAGGTGGAGAAGGCAGAGAGAGGTCTCAGCATGCAGGGAATGCTCTCACAAATATTTCCAGGTGCTGTGACACATCCAGAGTTGGGCTGCTTCACCAAGGGTGGTTTGCTTCAAACACTTGTTTTTTCAGTGAAATAGGGCATTGTTTCTGTCAGAAAGGCTTTTTTGGCCCTCTTGTGCATGCTCCACCTGGGGAATTACCAGTGGCATCACTCAGGGCTGACCAAGCTGTTGTTGGAGTTCCTGAGGAGAGCACAGCAAGTGCTCTGCAGCATTATTTTAAAGCACTCACTCCCTGCCACCATTCAATAATAATCCTGTTCCCACGGCAGGGCAAATTAGGGTCATTTTCCAGAAGAGAGAATAAAGATTCAGAGCCCACACCAAAAGGCAGAAAGCACCAGTCCCTCCTCTGGGCTGATGTGAAGAACCTGTGGAGCCTGAGCCTTTCCCAACCTCATTTTGTTCCAGACAGACCCCTGTGGCTCAGCCAGGTGAAACCCCTGCTCTGCCCGAGCTCCTGGGTGACATCAGAGCCTTCCCCTGCCCTCCTGGCAGAGCTGCCTCATTTCCAGAAGCATTTCTCCACATGGAAAGGGATTTTTCTCCCCTCCAGTATTCCCAGGCTGTTGTGCCAGGCTGTCCCCTCCATCTCCCAGGATTAAAAGCACTGTCCCAGGGCTGAGCAGCAAAACCCCAGCAGAAAATCCCCTCAGAGATGCCTTAGGTATGAGAAAGCCCTGCTGGAGTGGGATTGCTGCGTGGACACTGTGAGGGCTCTCTAAAACACTCAGGGATGTTACAAATCATCACCTAATTAATTAATCTGGGGTTTACTCTGCCTAATCTTCCTTGAGGAAGGAGGGAGAGCTGCCAGTCTGGATTCTTGCTCCTGGGGGAACAGCACAACAATGGGTTCGGGGAAGGGGAATTAAAATGCCTCATTTCTTTTTTTTCCACTTTCAGGATATATTTTTCCCGTCTCCCAGCTGATTTCTCCACTTAGCTCCTGGCACCACACAAATTCCAGGGCTGGGGACAGGCTGGGAGGGTGACACAGAGAAAGGAGCCCTTCCCACCGAGAGGAAACCCACCTGATCTCCTCCTTGATGTTGAGAGNAGGAAACCCACCTGATCTCCTCCTTGATGTTGAGAGTTTTTTGGGGTTTTTTTTGTCAGGGTTGGGATTAAATGTGCTAGAGGGTATTTCTTGTTCAGACTTAGATGTTTATTAGTTTTTATCTATATTACAGTTTCACAAATTTTGAGTTCTACAGCACTTCACTCTAACAAACTAAAAATGGAGCCCCATCTCTCTCTCTCTCCAAGGTTTTTTAAGGATAGACTGTCCAATTAAGGAATTACACTTAAATTATTTTTACTTTTACTTTTTACTAACTACTCATGGCTTGCAATGTGGACTTTTTTATCTAATTACATAATACTATCTAAACTTATGAAGAATAAGGTGAAGAAGAAGGAGTAGCTTCTGCCTTAAAACTTTTATCTTGCCATATATATATATATAAAATATATATATTACTCTATTCTAAAAGCTTAAACTCTAAGTTTTCTACTATGTGGTATTGCACACTTCTATTTAAACTGCACATTTATAATCCCAGTTCTATAATTTAATTTTGGAAGCTTTCTCTACAGCTTCAGGTCAAATGCAGTGTTCTCTTGGGGGTCAGTGCCTGGCAGCACAGAAAGTCTCAAATTCTCAGCACCCAGGGTTCCAACACCCCTGCCCCCTTCCCTGCAGTCAGATTTCCCTGCCCATGGATTCTTTCTTCGAGAGCAACCTCCTCCTCCTCCTCCCAGAGCCCGGGGCTCTCAGGCAGAGACACCATCAGGAATAAATGTATTGCCACCTGCAGCCTGCTCGGGAAAGAGCTGCTGGAATCAGCCCTGCAGGCTGCTCTGACAACCTGCTGCTTCCAAATCCCTCGGATTGTCAGGGATGACGGGCATCAATCCTTGGTTCATCGTTGTAGGAGTTAATTAGTTTGTTTTATTTCTAATTTTGATCCGTGCCCAGAGATGCGAGCTCGGGGGAAACGGGAGTTTCCATCTGGTGATGTTATTTACAAGCTGGGGTGGTGTTATTGAAACCTCGGTGTAAAAAAATGGGGTTAAAATCTCCCTTGATTTTAATGTTCCTTTTTATTTTGAGACCAAAACGTCCTTGTTTTCAGGGTTAAATTCTCCCAGGGATCCACAGCAGCCTCCTCAGCTCTGCAGAGATGGGAGTGAGTGTGTTTATATGTATTTTAAGTAATTTTACCTTTAAAAAATGCAATGTTATGAAATATTAACAGTCAAAGTATCAGTGACTGTGCTCTTAGCCAGATCTGCTTTGTTGGTTTTTTTAATACATGTAGGAAAAAAAAAATCTTATTTGCCTGAACACGTCAGAACTTGAACAGATGGGAGTTTTTACCAAAAGGAGACTGTTTTGTTCAGACATCATTCCCTTTCCAAAACCTCAAGTAAAGTTTTATATCTTTCAGCAAATCTTGGAGTGGGATTATAAATTCAAAATAAAAATACAGAAATTTCCTATGGTGAGCTTATAAATGCCAGTTTACAACATTTTCTGGTGTCTTAATGAGAGCCATGTGACCAAAGCTATATATTCTAGGAAATAGCCAAAAGGCACATATGCTTTTACAAGCCCATTTTTAAATGTAGAGGACTGATTTTCACAGTTTTAACACAAGAGGTTATTATCCTTTTTTAATTAAAAAATTACTGGGTGTTTTTTTTTCTTTTCCATTTTCAACAAGCTCTGCACTGCCAGAGAGAATCGAGTCCTGTCTCCAGAGACCCAGTGCAGTGCAGGGATGCTGATATTCCCCTGGCAGATGCCAAAATCCCAAAGTCACCCATTTTCCATTTTGATATTCCTCTGGCAGATCCCAAAATCTCAGCCTCACCCATTTTCCATGCTGATATTCCTCTGGCAGATCCCAAAATCTCAGCCTCACCCATTTCCATGCTGATATTCCTCTGGCAGATCCCAAAATCTCAGCCTTACCCATTTTCCATGCTGATATTCCCCTGGCAGATCCCAAAATCCCAAAGTCACCAATTTTCCATGCTGATATTCCTCTGGCAGATCGCAAAATCTCAGCCTTACCCATTTTCCATGCTGATATTCCTCTGGCAGATCCCAAAATCTCAGCCTTACACATTTTCCATGCAGATTTACCCCTGGCAGATCCCAAAAGTCACCCATTCTCCCCTCAGTGTTGCTTTGGTTGTGTGAATGTAGCACCAATGATGATTTTGGACTGCAGCATCATTAAACCATATTTATTTTACTTAAACCCTGTAAAATAAGACAGTGACCCTAATGGCACATAATGGTGTCAGTGGGGGAAGACTCGGGGCTGTTCCTAAACCTCTCCAGCTGTAAATTGTCAGTTTTGGTGTCACAGCAGGGCTGAGCTCTCCGCTCCTCACAGCCCCCAGCCCCATTTCTGCTGTCAATAGGGATGTTTGTCCCTATTGAATGCCCCGTGATGGGTTGTAGCCTCCAGCCATCCTCCCTCCCCATCCCCAGCTACGGGAAAACCAGATGAGGCCAGGCACTAAAAGGGTGGGAGGCTCCTCTGGCTGAAGACAGAGGTTCCCTGTTGGAGTTCTGGCTGCTGAGAATTGGAGACTTTCTGTGCTGACCCCCAGGAGAACACTGCATTGACCTGAGGCCGTGGAGAAGGCTTCCAAAATGGAATGATAGAACTGGGATTGTGGGTGTGGAGTTTGGATAGAAGTGTGTGATATCACAGGGTGGGAAACTCAGAGTTTGGGGGTTTAGAATATTGTAATAGATATAGAGCAAGATGGAGGTTTTAGGTGGAGGCTGGTCCTTCTTCACCGTCTTCTTCCTTCTTCTTCCTTCTTCTTTACCTTCTTCTTCCTTCTTCTCCATGGGTTTGGGTGGTTTTGTGTACTTGGACAGAAAAGTCCCCATTGTGGACTTCGAGTGATCAGTTATTGGGTTAAAAGTGAAAATAATTTAGGTGTCATTCCTTAATTGGACAGTTTAGCCTTAAAAGACATTGTAACAAGAGACTGTTGGCCGTTTTGTGCCTTGTTAGTGAAAGAATGCAGAACTCACTGCTGTGAGACTGTAATCAATACCCTGTAATATTTCCAGTGGAGCTTCCAGGGCACACCAGGTATATCCAGTGGGGTCCTGGCGGAGTTTCTGTGTCTGCATGTCCTAAATGTCAGCTCCAGGTTCAACTAAACCCATCAGCTGCCAGCACTGAGGCTGAGAGGAGGAAACTCACTGGGTCAGGCTCAGCAGACATGCAGGGATGTCCCTCAGCCCAGGATGGCTCCTTGCTGGACTGGTTCTGACTGGGATGGAGTTGATTTTCTTCCCAGTGGCCACTGTGGGGCTGGGTTTGGGGTTTGTGTTGAACACAG
>VYZP01032947.1:0-38277 GCA_013400635.1 Hypocryptadius cinnamomeus
AACTCTTTGATACACTTATATTAAAGGAGAGTAATTTGGTTTGCATGTGATGTCAAAATAATGGGAACAAGAATCAAAATCATTGAGCATTAAAAATAAAATCTCACCAGCTGATGTTTACCCCACAGAGATATATGATGCTGCCCCTCATTCATGTCCATCAGCACACTCACCCCTTGTTCTCCCTTCAGTTTCGTAAACAATGGAAGATTCTCTTCCACAACAAAGAAACGTAAAAATAACTACTAGGATGTTTTCTGTGTTGTAGGAAGACAAAGAACACACACATGGTTTGAAGCCACTATCAGATTTCCAGAAAACAAATAAGAATCCCAGCCAATTCAATCTAAAGACTTGACCCAAAGAACACATTTTATTTGCAACACAAGTATACAATAATTTGAAAATCTCATTGACTGCTTTTCTTGGTTACCACACAAACCTAAAGTAAATATTTCCACAGAGTTAAACAGGTTTGAGCATATTGTTTCACTGGCAGTACCTACAGTCTTAATCCATTTCATAAAGACTCATCAGCAAAGCATTTTTTTCATTCATGTAAAGAGAAGCCAGTTGGCTGAACCGTCATGCTGAGATATGCAAAATGATCTTTAGTAGAAAAATAGGAAAATTATTAAAGACTGACACGTGACTGCTTTTCACATACAGGGTTGCTGTACTGAATATGGAGCTTCTATACAGCATGCACAGCTGCATAACCATCTGGAAAAACAATGGAAAGCAACTGGAAACAGCATCTATGGAGGGAAGGCTACCTGGGCAGGCAGGTGGCCCTGATCATCAAATTATCTTTCCCATCTTAAGTTCTTATTCTAGATTTCACAGAGAGCATGCAAATTTGCTGAGCATTTATCTAACTTCTGCATGCCCCCATTTAAGGCAGACTTACAATATATATTCACAGTCTGTATCAAAATGTATTTCGGCCTTTAACATTACAGAGAGCTGTGAAAGTTCTATAGGATCACAAATTTTCTGCCCTTAATGAAACAAACAACCCACCTATGCAACTAAAAGAGGCAAACCACATAACTTCACTGTGTGGTTATGCTGGTGTGATTTAGTTAGTGTGAGAGCTGTAAAATCAGGATAGAAAAAGGAATAATAGTGCTAATTAATTAGATACATATTATCCTGAAATAATTACCACTCTGAAAGCGAATTTCCACACAAACAGCCAATTAAAATAGCATATTTTTTTAAATAACCATTTGTTTCCCATACTCATGGCTGCACTGATTAAGAAAATACAGTACCATTTGAATCATCCATTATGATCATGTAGAATTTATCAGTCCTGAGATAGTACTAAAAGTTTTTGAACAAGGAGTCAGTGGGGCTTCAGGACGATATGAGTGCAGGTACCTGTTTCTTCATTAAACTTACTACAACCACCTAAATGCACCTTCCCATCTAACTGCACCACCACAGCCAGGGATTTTACCCTGCAGTGCAAGGTGCCAAGGCAGCACTCAAGGAGCTGGAACACCTTTGCTCTTCTGATCCCCTGGAGCTTGGAACACCTAAACTCCCTCATGGACCTCTGATAACCTCCTGTGAATAGAAGCTCAGAGAAGTGTCACCACAGATGGAGATTTCAAGGTTTCAAAGGAGATCAAAAGGTCAGTTCTGAAAATTCATTGCCATGCATAAACAGCAGCTGATAGACAACAAACACAAGAACCACAGGCATGGGGAGTTTTGAAAATTGTACTGTCTGAAGAACATGAAAATTTGAGGAATGAGAAACGATATGGCAGAGAGCTGTGAGTGGTACTGGAGATAAAGACAAGAAGCTAGTACATTAAATAGCGCAAGAAGAGGATTCCAGGGCAGCAATACACAAAGATAACGATTTCAGTAAAAATGAATGCTGAAGTGACTGGTTAAGCTTAGCATCTGGAGAGTTATAAAGATGGATCCTGTGGCAGTTAGTACAGGACTCAGACCTCTCTGGAGGAAAGCTTTTCTGCATGCACAGAAAGAAAGGCAAGTTTCCAGAACCACTCCACAGTCTGAGAATAAGAGCTTGAGAAAAGAGTCACATGTTTCAGCCTTAGAGGCTGGTAAGTGCTCTCAACTGTGACACACACAGGAAGGGGGGGAAAAAAAAAGGAAAGGCAACTGAACATGCAGACAGAAGTTCGTGAATCAATACAACAGGGAGTTCTGAATCACCTTCACTACAGCAATAGATGTCAGTAGGAGGAATCAGACTGCCCAGAAATCCTGAATGGGAGGCAAGACCACCAAAGAGCCATCACAATCTCAAAGGAGTAAGGAAAATAAGGACAAAGAGGACTCCATTCAAGGCAAAGCCACTGGAACAACCACAGAGAGCAACAAAAGCAAGGGAGGAAGGGAAGTGCAGTTAGTTGTTTCAGTGCAGTCACTCAAGCCAAACAAGGTGAAGGATTTAATAAAGCAAAGTCAATACAAAGCTCTGAACATGCCAAAACATTCTCTGGAAATAAACAAAGTAGTCACATAGAAAATCAGAGCTAAATTATGGATTTTACACATCTTTTATTTAAATATAATATTTGCAATATTTAATTATTTACAGAAAAAGCTAAAGAGTAGAAAAACTCTGCAATTGCTCTTATTTTCTTTCATTTAAAGATGAAAGGATCACAGGATCTAAAAACTAAAGCCAGACTTGACTTATCATGAAATATAACCTTAAGAAGTCTAATGCATGCAAAGACAGAGAACACAAGCCAACAGAAGGACGACAGTTAGTGAGGCAGGCTGAGTGACAGGCCACCTGCCTGTCTCAGGCAGAGGGTTTGATTACCACCACTGGGGTTGCCAGAACAAAATTTCACTCTCCATCCAAGTTAGGATATATTTTTAGTCTTTGAAAATATTACTGGACTATAAATGGATGTTGTTCTAATAGGTTTTTATTATTATTTATTAACAGTACTTTTATGCACAGGGATTTGACATCCTAAAAGCAGAAATTGTATGCTAGGAAAGGTCGATCATGAACCCCATGAGCCTTGGTTAGCTCCCCCTGGCAGGCACCAGCCAAGCACCAGGCCAAGGAGAGTTCCTGGCCCACAAGGTTGTGTCACAGAACTGAGGAAAGGAGACCAGGTGACAGCAACAATGATAAAAGGGGCTCCCAGAAGAGCCCACAGCAGCCATCATGCAAAAGGAAATGGAATCATGTGTTCAGCCACAGGGGACATTTGCCTTCTCACTTACACTGCTCTCTTTCAAATAGGAAGGAAACACATCCCTACCACAGATGGACGGACAGAGTTGCCCACTGTGGCAGAGCCAGAACCACCTTCCTGAAACCAAGAGCAAAGCTCCATGAAGGCTAACAGCACAAGGACTGGGGAAAGCACCCTGGTTTGTCTCTCCTCTCTTGTATGCTACCACAGCATTAAGGACAAATCAAAGTCTTGTCTTACATTTGCAATGACACATATCAGAAACACCCCAAACAGAGTTTGTCAGGCCAAAATAGTTGTTTTGCAGCTTGCAAGCAAGGCCATGGCCAGTCCAGCCAGAGGGAATGTAGAAGGCTGTAAAGGAGGTCAGTTTATGGCACCTGGTCGCATAGGGAGCTATTGCTCAGTTCTTGACCTGTCTGAAGTGCTGTATTACTCACACTACTTTACTAAAAGCAAGGTTAGATGCCACTTCAGAGTCTCTCTAAGTGTCCCAGTCCTTTAAAAGAAGAAGCCTTTTTTTGTCCAAAAGCTAAGAGTCCAAAGCTCTGCTTGTAAGTCTGAAATAGTTACTGCCTGAAATAAAAGGATCAGATAAATTACTGTCTGAAATTACTGTAACGAAATAAGATACAAGTCTGCCTAGTCACAAGATGCTGGCAAGGTATGAAATACTTGATTTTACAGTAGTCTGGTACCAGTGCAACTACAACTTGGGGTGAAGAGAAATTTATTTACAATTTCACAGGATTTTGTCAACAACCAGCTTGTTCTACACATCAGGATTCTTTTACACTTGCTGCAGCAAATCCGATCTCGTGAAAATTGTACTCTTTCATGTAAGGTACAGCTACAAATAAACAGTAAACCTGATTAAATTATTCCCTTGAAAATAGGCAACATTTTCTGCTAATAACAGTGAAAAAGGTATGAAACTTATCTTCAGCAAAGACGCTCTGTGAACCACAGACAGACGTGATCCAGCAAAGTCCCAACACAAAACTTCTGAAACTGTCCCCACACCAGAATGGGACTATATATTTCTTATCTATAAATTACTATGAGGAATATCAATTTCTGTCAGTCTCATGAAAAAAAAGTACTAGATCCAGAGTTGTGCAGACTGTAAATTTGAAACAAGGAGTAACTGAGGCAGATGCTGCAGCAGCCATCCATGTCTTAAAAACCAGTCAGCAGGACAAGATCTTTCAAGCAAAAGTGCAGGACGCTTGTGCTAAAAGCTGTATTTTAAACACTGTATTTTTATAACTAGAGAATTAAAGATTACTGAATATTAACAATCAAAAGGTAAAGAATGCAAAAGGCTGTCTAACAGGCAAGCCTGGCAGCACCGTCTTTGCAGAGACAAACATTTTATAGACCAATGGCTTATGAGGTTGTACACCATCACAAAAAAAAAATCCAACCAAAAATACAATATTTATGAACATTACAAAGCTTAAAGCTGGATCAGAGACCAGTCTCCCAGGCAGATCAGTATTTCTTTGGACTAGTCATGCAATGCTGAGGATTGCCTCCAACATCTCTCAGGGGTACATGCATGACATCGTTATGGAGGGAGAAGAAGATTATTAAAGAAGCCAGGATTTTGCAAAGCATTATTTAAGATGGTAGTCACAGCAGAAGTTCTGGCTTCTGCGAAAATATTATTATTTATTAGGGAAAAAATTTCTTAAGATTGGCTCGAACAATTTTCCTAGGGAGATTGAAAAAAAAAGAACTCAAGTCAGTATTTAATTCTTTCCTTTACATCTTCACTGGACTGGCTGAACCAAATCAGCAGGATGCTGGATGTGTTTACAAGCATAATTATGTCCATGATTTTCACTGATACTTTTCTTTTTTTTAAGAATCATACGGCCTACAGCAGAGACATTCCTCATTTTCAAGGACTCTACAGGCACTGTAGGTGTGATGGATCTCGTCTCCCCAAATGACATCCAGAACAGCTGCACGAAGCACACTGACTAATAAGGGGCAAGAATGTCACCCTACATTAACAGCTCCAGTTACAACACAATAGTGATTATCAAAATATTCACTTCTAGATAGCTTTTTGTGTTACACACATACAACCTAGGTTTCCAGATTGATTTATGGTAGACAAAAAAAAAAAACCCTGAACTGTAGGAAAAAGGATCAGAATAGCTTAAGAAAAAATTAATTCATGCTTAGAGTGTTAAAAATAACACAGATGAGTCATGGTTACCAACAACAGATGGAAGCTCATGCCCTGTTCAAAGCAGCTTGCTTAGGCATCTTCAGAAAGAAACACGATAAATATACAAACACACCTGCTTTCAAAATAAATCCCTTGAAAATAAAACAAATCTGGAATTTAAAACAGAAATAAAGTGATGATAAATGAAAAGCAGTAACATGCCCATTGTCAGCTCTACATGTTTAGGAAACCACCAGTACAACGGAGGAGTGGAGACATTAAATGTTCTCACAGTATTTTGTGAGTACTCTGGAAAACCTCTAACCTGCATTGAACACACCTAAATAAATAGGTGGTTAAACCTGAGTGTTTAAAAATATGGAACAGAGTAACAATAAAGGCACCAAAGCTATCCATGTCACTTCCCTATAGTGGTGGAGCATGTTGATGTCTGTAAGCACCACATAAGCAGGGTGCCAGCGTGCTCTGATGGGGAACTTGGCTGCATCTGCCCCCACCACTGCACTGGGCCTTGGGTCTGCAGTACAGCACAAACTGTATTCCACTTTCTTGTCTTCACACAGTTAAGTGAGGTGATAGAAAGTTAGAAGACAAAAGACAGAGAAAAGATAACATTTTATTCCATTCCTTTGTTAGCTTGTTGGTAGTGCAGTAGTAACTGTCTTCCATAGTGCAAAATATTCAAAAACTACAGGAACAGGCACCTACTGCAAACTTTTTTTTTTCATCTTTAGGCCAACACTTCTGCAAAACTGTTTTAAACTAAAGCCTCCCCCTGAAAAAAGTTTAAAAGAAGTGAAAATAATCTTACAGCTCCATCTGTCTTCTCCTTGTACCACTCAATCCAACAGGAATGAACACAGAAGGCAAAGCAAGACAAAACAACACAATGTCTGTCCAACACCATATATACATATCTGTAAAACTATAGATTTGTGTTATGTAACTAATAAAAATTAATATGTAATTAATATATGTGTATATAATAAAAATAAAGCTCCAGGTTATGGTTGTTATGCAATGGGGTTATAAAAGTGAAATGTAATTCCAGAATGAAATAGCAAAGCTCTTTTTTCCAAAGAACCTCTCCTTCCAGTATTAATTTTAGCATAGGATTTTATCACTCTAGTAACTATGGTGCAAGACCCATGAACAGAAAAGAGCAAATCAACTGGTTTGGGAAGTAACTGAGACAAAAAGCTGCAGCTCAGCCACACACCCATCTTCATTCATGCAGAAGGTTTTTACAAGGTCCATGCTGCGTCACAGTCCTGTACAGTTCCTCTGAACTAGCTCTTAGCACAAGCCTTCATTTCCATTCTGAGAGCCTTGCTGTAACTCTTTAAAATGTTAAGTTTCCAAATTTTTTTTTTAGTGATATGCCCAATTCTTACAACTTCATTTTGTTCCAATACATTGGAAAGAGGGCACATTAGTTACAGATGCAGTCAAGAAATAAGGGAATTTTAAAAAATATTTTAAACTAACTCACCTAACCCGATGAATGCCATTGCCATGCATTGTTCCAGTTTAAACTGATTGTACAGACAAACTAGATAACAGCAGATTAAGATCAATGGAAATAAATATTCCTCTGGAGCCAGCCCCTCCACCTAAGGAACCCTGGAAGTATGTGCAGACAAGCCCTCTAAATCCTCCCGTTAAATTTTAAAAAGTATTATTAACGTTTACCTATTTTGTTTTAAAGACACACTCAGATTTTTGGTCAGACCTATCTGTAAAGATTTGCTGAAATTTTTATCTGTATTTGCAACTTTCATACTACCAATTCCTATTCCAAGGCAGGGCTCTTGATTTGTAATCATACAGTCTTAACTTAAAACTGAGGGAAAAAAATATTAAACTAGTCCAGTAAGAGACTAGAGCCTGCTCATTCTACTGAAGTAAAATCTCTCTCCAAAGTCAGCTTTTTTCCTTTCAAAGCTCTTGAAAATGATAATACTTTTTTTTTCCTTTTTCAACAGCTTTTGTTCTGCAAATGCACTTGTAAACAGAAGTTATAGATCCCTTGCACTTTCCTAGCCAAGAAAACAGCTTCCATTAAGGGAAGGCTTCTGCCATTGCTCCCTGTGGCTCTCACCACCTGAGCATTCACCAGCACTGTGCTGGTACACAGTGCCTGCAGCACTGCTCATCCAGAAGCCTGTCAAGTCCCAAATCCAGCTGAAGGCAGAAGGGAGGAAAAGGTAACAGCCCTGCTCGGCCCAGGAGCGATGGGGTCAGCAAACCAGGCAAGACACAGCACGAGATTAAAGTTACTTTGTCTCACTGCAGCTGTAAGGCAGATCGCACCTGGCAGAGGAAATTATAACAAATGGTAGCATGTTCTGGTTGAAGTAGTCCAAGAAGGAGAAATATTTTATCTTGGTGCCAGGAAGAGGCATTAGAAAGGACAGGGACTAACTGAACAATTGAATACACCTTGAGCAAAATGAAGAGAAATCTAGGCGACTACTGCAGCGTTTCTGTGCGTCTGTGGCTGTCCAACAATGCTGCGGCTGAACTGGCTCCCAAAGAAAAGAAACCTGCAGGAGAGGTTCTTGTCTGCATTCTTTGCCACTTTCGTCCTGTCAGGGCAGAGCTGGAGCCAGCAGCACCTGGGAGCAGGGGCCGGGGAGCTGCAGAGCGGCCCTGCTGGGCAATGGCTGGGGCAGGACCTGCCGTGGCACAGGGGCAGCCCCAGCAGGGATGGGCTGGTATGGGGCTAGCTGCCACCGGGGTGTGCCCGCTGGGCTGCCTTGGTCCTGCAGCTCAGTAGTGCTCTCACAGCCTGTCCAGTCCCCAAGCAGCTCCCAGCCACAGGCAACCTTAGCAAGCTCAAGTGATATCAGCTCTTAGTGATTATCAGCTCATTGAGTGATTCCAGCTCTTTAGCTTGCTAGGTGCTGGGCAGATGCAGAGAGAGAGAGAGGAGAAGGCCGTGTGAGGTTCTGCAGAGAAATCTTTATTAGAGTCTTCCACGAAGGGTCCCAGTGACAGCTTTTCTGCTGAGCTGGGCAGAAGTAGGGGTTTTTATACCTTACAGGGGTTTTGGAAATGGTCCAATAGTAAGGGTCAGGGGAAAGTGACCTATAGGCTTACAGAGAGATAAGCAAGGGTCTGAAGGCAGAAAAGAGGGGCTTCTAAGGCCCAGTCATAATGACTTGGCATTTCCTAGCTCAGGCTTCTGACCGCCAAGGAGCCATTGCAGGCCCTGTGCCTGCTACAGGCCGGGACACGCAGAGCTGCGGTGCCCCTGGGCCAGCCCTTTGTCAGGGCCGGATGGATGCACCCCAGCGAGCAGCAGGGGAAAGGCTGAACAGCTTCCACTTCATCTCAACAGTCTTAGCCTGTCACACCACCTCTTGTAAGAGACATTTTAAAGTTAAAAATGAAATATGTAATGGCATTCCACATGGTGCGTATATGAATTTGTCTATTAATGCAAGCTGTTTATCTTCTGCAATGATTAGTCCCTGTGATAACAAATACCAACAGTGCTTACAGAAAAGAGACCATCTGATGTCAGAATATACAGAAATTTTAAGTTACAGAATTAAAAATTTACTAAGTATCTACTTTTCTTCCCATTCAAGAAAGATGTCTTGGTCCAAAAACTGGATTCCCATAAGAGTGACTTATAGCAACAATCTGCCAAATCATCCTAGTTCTCTTCTTAAATTATCTTTTTCTCCATCTGTCCACACATTCCCATGCACTTGGTTTCTGTCATGCAGAGGACAGATGTATCCTCACCTCCCACCTACTAAAAATGTAATAGAAATATTTAAATAATAATAATGGGTGTGCCTTGCACCCACACAATTCCTTTGCCAAAGTTAAATCACCACTGAAACTGAGAGATTTGCATCGCTATTCAGCAAAAGTAAAACAACAACAAACCAGGCCAAGAATGATGAAAATAAATGGACTATCATGTTCCAGACAACTAAGTTTTTCCCCGTGCTCTCCCATAAAATGCATTAGAAAGATTTATACATTTTTAAAACTATTTTCTCCTTTGATAAGGTCAGCTCCTGCATCAGCACAGGCTCTCACCCTCCATGTCATGCATTTAGCACTGCATCAGGACCACACTGAACACAGCCGTGTTCTTCCTCCTCTGCAGCAGCTCCCAGCAATAACTTCACACGACACATACAACACATTCATCAGGTATAAGAAGGCACACTGTTGCTATTGCTTTTGAACTGTTTTCCCTAACTTGTTTAGCACTAAATGGCTTGCCCAACAGTAGGGAAAGATCTTTATAGGCCAGCACACTTGGGGAATGGTCTGAAATATATAGAAAATTTAAAAGCACAAATTCTTGTAAAACATTGCAGATTTAAAAGCCTAACAGAAAATTCTCCTGGGTGGCAGCTGTCAATTCAATTATCTGAGCTTTAAGAATTGAATATTACTTCAGGGCAGGTTTAGTGCTGATTTCAACCACAGCCTATGAGCTGGTCAGAAAGAATTCAGAAGTATTACAGCATCCTCTGCTATTCTAGCAAGTAAACCAAATAACTCATTTTCAAGTGAAAAAACAAACCCATGATTTTTAACTCCCTCTCACTTGAGAGTTTCACCTCTTAATCTATTTCCTGAGGGAGGTCCTTTTCATACTTTTAATCTTCTTTTACATCAAATGTTTAAAAAGGCACTGCATCTATCCTACAGTGCAGGTCATAAAACCTCACTCAGCCCCTTTTATTCAAAGGGTCTGCACAAAAAAACCCATCATTTCCTCATACAATTAAATACTCATCACCATCTTTTCCAGCACTGGCAGTTGTAGTTATTTTTTACAGAAGATAAATACAATCATTTTGGTCAAGTCATTAAAAGAATACCTGGCACTGCAAGTACCTTTGGTCTTACTGGTCAACAGCAATAAACACACACTCTGTCAAGCCCTCCTGTTCACCTAACCTCAACTGTAAATTGTGCTATTATACAAATACCCCACAGATACAAGGGCAATCCCTTTTTTTTTCCTATTCAAGCTGAAGCTACCTGCAGTAGTTGCACTTGGATATTTTTTTTTTTTCTTGCCCCAGTAGCTCTTTCTAAGCCATCCCAACTCTCTGTGATCTGGAGAAAATACAGCTTTTGTATTTCCATGTCTGATATCTGTGAATAGTTCTGACTATTCGCAACTCTAAAAAGATCCCCAAGTATGGCTTAAACAAATATGGTTTCAAATTCACAAAGGCAGGGGTTTTTTTTTTCTGGGGATTTGTTGGTATTTTTGTGCAGATTTTGTGTTTTATTTTTAATAGCCTCACCTCGACTCCTTTCAGGTTTTGAATCTTTAAGACACATATTACCAAGATTTTCACTGTTACCATCCAAGCCAAAAATCTAACCATTTGTAATATAAACTTAGATTGTTCCAAAATCAGAAAAAAAACCCCAGAGATACAAGTTTTAGTACCAGCAGTGTTGTAAGGCACAAAAATAAGAGGACCAATGATAACGCTATACTTTAGAGAAAGACTTACTAAGGAAAACCCAGAGAATTCTGATCCCAAATGATGAAATAAGGAAATGTCAAGTATCATTTCTGTGTGACAAGTGCACTGAAAGGTGAGATATTCATGACTCAATTCTATATCAGAGTTCATCAATTTTACACTTAACTCCTTAAACTTCAGTGGCATGAGAGTTTCCCAAACGTCCTGCACCATTGTGAATCATAAGTACTTCTTTAGTGACTTCACTAAATACTGGACAACTCATTATCTTAGTTAATGCTAATATGAATAATTAAATCCTTGTATACACCTATGTTCTTAAAAGCTTACAGTCTGAACTAAAGATGGTACAACCAAAGAGAAGCACTTCTGTTAACCTCAGTGAGATCAAGATGGGGACTTTATTTACATAAATGTGAGTGTCTGAGAGCTGACTGTGATTCCAAAGAGGAAAGCAGCTCCATCCTTGTAACAACAGCTGTGCAGCCACGAAGACCAAACTACCCAGAGGCAAAACCCACTCCCATGGCCATGGTATGATAAGCATCCTAAAATGGCCTGGCATTTTCAAAAGGGCCACCAAACCCAAAGATACAGGCCTGATGACATAGAGGGAGCAGCCATGGGGGTTAACACAAGAATCCAAATTCCCAGTATCTGACTACAGTTGCATAAAACTTTGGGGAAAACAAAGGTTTAGCTTTAGCTTTCAGTTACAGCCACAGAAAAACCCAGATTGTGACAAGCAGTGATGCTTCAGAACAAGAGCCATATTTAAGTGAAAAATAATAGCATCAATTTTTAGTGGTGCCCTTTTGAAGTAGCTAAAGAAGCAGATTGATGACTAAGACAACAAAAAGCAATGACAAGAATAAACCCACCATGGGTTTCAATACTATATTTAAATCATATTTTTATGTCAGTGGAATACTACAGATGAAAAGTGAAATATTTTGTATTGACAGCTGTGGAGCAAGAGGAGTTCTATCTCCATGATAGCAAAAGAGATTAAAGTTAGAAACTTGAGAAACTTTCAAGTCCTTCAGTTCCCACTTCTGTTACATGCACATTTGGCACCTTAGGAGGCAAAGAGCAAGGAGACAACCAAAATGCTTTCTGGCAGTTTTCCTAGCACAGGTATCAATGGCACCCATTGGAGCTTTGCATTTCCAAAACAGAGACCTAGCAGAGAGACATCTTCCAGCACAGGTATTTTCAGGAGTTCCTCTCCTTCTTTCTGTTACAATTTTGTGAACTATTTTTCACACTATGTGATTCCAAAGGCGCATTTTTTCTGTAAACGCCAACCATAATTTTTGTGTACCATTTGTATTTGTCTGAATAATCAGCTATACAGTTTTTCATAAACATTTATTACAGTGGAACAGCAGTTGTGAAAATGAGAACATTTACCTTAGCACTGCTCTTTTGGGGAGTAAATGTTCAGCTCCATTACAGGAACATAGGATCAGAATTACACAGGGAACCACCATGTTCCCTTGATACTGAGTTTGCTAGCTTTACTATACATCCATGCTTAAACACAAATTAGTATAATAAAGACAAGGGAGAAGAGGCTTAGAAATGCATTCCTTACTTGTTACCAAAATAATATCCTGTTAGGCAAAATGGAGGTGTACCGACTCAGCAGAAAGGAGAACAGCAAACAGAAGCAAAGAGGACTGAAGATACAGAGGTGCCCAGTCTCTTAAGTAAAGCTTACCAACTTTCTATAATACCTGAAACAACATAAATAAGAAACAATTACATAGTCACCTACTTCAGATTAACTGCTAGTTCACACAGGTTTACCTTTTTGGATTAGCAGACAGGGAGCAGGTAACACCTGAAGTGACTAATATTGACTGATGTCACGTTATCACAGAACTTGCACCTGTACATTTTTGCACATAAACAGTTAATAGATATGTGGGGTTAATAAATGTAGATAAGTCATGTTTGGAACATGCTATACCATCTAAGGAGGAAACAGGATTTAAAAGCAATACTGGAAAGTTTAATCTTCAATATTTTTAAGCCTCTCGCTTGGGTATCTAAAGCTTGGGTCCCAAAGCAAGTGAGATTGATTCCACAACCTGATAAAAAAACCAAGTAGCTAAACTTCAACGTGTATCAATATCAATATAATGTTTAAATCCTAGAAAAAGTCTTAAAATTCTTTTGTGGAAAATTAACACCTTATTTCAATTGAATAAATTCACTTCCTCTATTACCACTCTTAATACTGTTCACCTATTAAATACATCAAACAATGAAATAGTTATTAACAAAAAATCTTTCCTTAAGTTTTACTCCAAGGGCACCAAGGGTACACAGTGTTATTTCAGTAGGGACTGACTTTGTGAAGAAAGCAAATTAACATGATTTAAATTGATTTTTAAATAAACTCCTCAACTCTCTTGTAACCATTAAGTATTACCATCTAATAATATGTTATTACACTCCCTGTCACTTATTTGCTAGAAACAAGACACAAAAGCACTATTCAATTTCCTTAGTGCAGAAAGCTGGGAGGTAGGGTTAATATTATTAGACTCTAAGTTTTAGTACAGTGGAAACCTGGCATTGGTCTGATACAGTCCAGGATGATGGAAGGGATGCTGAAATAGCCAGAGAATGGGATTAATTCCATGTTCAGAAACCTGACCTGAGCCTCTTGAGCCATATGTGAGGTAGCAATACCAGAATGCAATATGTGTCCTCACCAAGAAAAAGGATTCAGCATATAAATAAATCAGAGTGAATTTAAAATAACTAACTTCAACTTTCCCCTTCTAGGGATGAGAAATTGGAAAGTGCTGAGGGATTCTGTCTCGTTACCTAACTACTTTTAAGAGGCATCTCATTGCAGAGCTTCCAGAACCAGAACTGGCATTGGAAAGCACAGCTTTTTTTGTAGGAGTCACATTGCTAGCCAAAAAAATCTCACAGCTATGTAGTATGAACAACAGGGATACATTCTCCCAGGCAGGCCAGCTTCCTGATTCAGCTCCCTCAAACTTAAATACCCAGACCTCGAAGAGCACTCTTAAAAAAAGCAAGATGGGTGAAAGTAGGGACAATTACTGAAAGTTTAAGCTTCTTCCCTTTTGGTTTTATTAGTATTCAAATTCTAATTCAAGTAGCCTAAATGATCACCTTGGATAAAGGATGCAATTGGTAGCAGTTGAATATTGGAACTTCTCACTAAGGAGCAGGGTATCACAAAGAGCACCTGCAATGGCTTCAAGCAGCCTTCCAACAAAATTTTATTAAAATAAAACACAAACAGGAAACAATTGTAGGCCTCCATTATTACCACAGATGAAGACTTAATCTATCAAATAAGTGACTTTGGGAAATTACAGAAAATCAAAGGTTCAATACTTCATCTGTTTTTTCACTTCACCATTGTCTGGAGGAGTGAAGCTTGTATTGAAGACAAGTGTAGAATTAAAATCACATCTTTACACTATCTCTGGAAGATCAACTCATTCCCCATCCCCATGTCAAAAGAGGTAGGAAGCCAATTCCACCATCTGACAACACGAAGGCCCCCCAGGAAACCCCAGACAGTCAAGAAGAGTTATCACAGCTTGACAAGCTGAACTCAACTGTTGTGCTGTATCATGCAGATAAGGCAGCTACTGAAGTCAGTATGCTGTAAATCATGTTAGTTTATAATTTCTTCACTCTTAAACATACCTGGAAAAAAACATTAAGTCTACCAATCTTTGTAGAATTAGGACAGTGTTCTCCAAACAGTCAAGCTGACTGCTTAACTATTCCAAGAATTAAGAAA
Organism: Hypocryptadius cinnamomeus; assembly: GCA_013400635.1. Lineage (NCBI taxonomy): Eukaryota > Metazoa > Chordata > Aves > Passeriformes > Zosteropidae > Hypocryptadius > Hypocryptadius cinnamomeus. Next base: position 14,692 of record VYZP01032947.1, read on the forward strand.
TTCTCAAGTTGAAAAGAGAGAAAGGATACAAAACACCATTTCTTCACCACATTTGAACCACAAACTAGAGATAAAATGCCTTATATCCATAAATCCATCCCCCTCTTTGAGAAACTATATGGGCCTTTAGTTTGTTAATCCACTACACTTTTTGGTCAGAAAAAAATACATCATCTGGTAAAAATTATTGCCAATATAAAAAAGAACCTCTGATGACAACTAATATTCATGCTCAGAATTACCTTAGCAGATTGCTGGTACTGCTCACTCAGAACTGTGCAAGCATATTTATTATGTGGCATTAACAAATGGAGTCAGTACACAGATAAAGCTATAAGCATGTAGTAATGCCACAACACATTTTTCCTATTTACTGCACTTCAACACTGGCTCACAGTGCATTACTACTTTCACAGCAGGGTGCTTTTTCCTCCTTAATTTCCTGTTCAGAATGACTTATAGGAGTAACTTAACTCCTCCAGCCAATTTGGTCTCCCCGATTCCTTCAAGTAAACTGGAGAAATCTTAAACAACAGTTACTTCACCAGCCATAAGATCATACTGCTCTTGCACCACTAGACTCTGCAAAAATATTTTAAAATGTAAAGCTCTTAAAATTGTAAGATTAACAAGACTAATTTATAAGACTAAAATAAAATTTAAAAAAAAAAAACAGAGCAAGCTTGTTTTGAACTTTTTGAAAGTATCAATCTGCAATGCAGTTTGTATGGTTGCCACAAAGCTCTCTTCAAGGTCTTCAACCACAGTTCAACAGAATGTGGGGAGCCAAGGTTCATCTGGGACACACAGGCACCTCAGAAATTAAAAACTGGAATTAAAAAAAAATGAACTATAAAAATACAAAATCCACTGTAATCCCATGTAATCACCAGACTTGGAACAAAAAAGGATGACACAGAGATCCATAGTGATAGTCAATCTTAGTTATTGTGCCTTGGCTCTGGATGCAAATCAGTTGCAGAGACACGAACATTCCAGTTTCTGGACTGATGGAAACAGGCTGCAAACGATTTTCCAGATGCAATAAGAGAGATTTTTGTAACACATCTAGTCATATTGAGTGTTTTTTCCAAAGGTCTGAGGTAGGGCAGTTCTTCTTGCCAGGAAGCTCTGTTTGGCAGGCTCTGACTTTTCCAGCTCTCCTTTATCCAACAGCAAGGCCAAAATAAATTCATCACATTTACCTGCCAGTTTCTGCCTTCCAATTTTCCTAGACTTTTCAGTAGCATATTGAAAATTCATTACTAGTGACAGCAGAATTGGAAATCAGAATGTCAGTGTCCTCTTTACCCAAAAATGCACAGTCTTAATGTGCAGCAGGAGGTAGTGCCATTATGCACTAGCACAATAGCATGGTGTCTAATATTTAACTGGTCAACTTCAAAAGTTACTACTGTGACTCAAAATTATAGAAAATGCCAGTATGTATAGATACTTCCCCCCCTCGAGCACAACTTGGGAAGCGTAGGGAACCCTAAAAAAATTTCTGTCATGGACATGAATGAAAACTTAATTCAATACTAATTAAATAATAGAGCATGTTTCTATGAAGCATGAGTCTTGCTCGCTGAGGAGGAAGGTGGAAGCAGCACAGACAGGGAACAAAAATCTCACACAGCAAAAGTTCTTTTACACCAGTGCTGTCCAAGCAGCTACAAGGAGGGGAGAACTGTGACCTCACCCTCAAACCTAGTGCAAACAAGCCTTTTAATCACTCAACTCAGGCAAGAGGGCTACCATCATCACAAGAGGTAAAGGTGCTTATTCCAGGACAAAAAGAAAGCACTGGAGCAAGACTGCAAACCCTGTTGCCTCCATCTGAACAATTTTCACAATGTTTTCCATTGTCTGGAATATTTCACCTTGAAAACGTCTCATTTTCTTTCCAGTTTTGAAAATACAATTCTTTTGTCAATTATTACTCTCCAAGCATAAGTACTTTTCAAACACTATTAAAATATTTTTGTTACTTCCAAACCATTTTAGGAAAATGAAAAAAATATCACAGTTTCTTGTAAATAGTGTTAGCAGAATTACTGAGCTTAATCCAGGATTATCACAGTGAGATGAAACAGACTAAATAGGTCAGCATAGTATAGTTCACCATATTCTTTATTTTTTACTATCTTTACCACATTCTCTATCTTTCAAAAAATAGCTAACAGAAATATTTTTCAAAGTTTTCCCTTTTCTTTTTCATGAGAAAATAATAAAATCATATTTTACTCCTTGGTGCCAGGTATCTGGCAAACCACTAGGGAAAAAACCCACAACCAAAAAAGTATTGAACAATTCTTCTTTTGTAATAAAATCCAGGTATTTGCAAGGTCAGATTTCAACTTCAAATAAGGAAAATCATAACAGACCTTTTTAGCAGAGATTTTGGCCCAGCAATTTCTGTTTTCCCCCAGTAAAAAGCAATTGCACAGTAAATGCTATTACTACAAAAATACACAGAATGTGCATGACCTGGCAGCCTCAGAGAACTCACTACTAGAAAATGACACTTCAGAGTTTGAACTTGAGATGATGTGCACTTTTTTCACTAAGGTTCCTTGCCTCTTATTATTTAGATCTGCTTTCTTCTCAGTTTATGGCATTTGAAGATTTTTTTCTTAAGATAATTTGTTTTAGGAAAATCATATTCAACTTCAGAGGTATATGACTAAGCTACTGGTCACCAAGGAAACAAGAGTGAAAATATTTAAGTAAATGATAATGAGCACACATTGTCCAGAGTCTTGTGTTAGAGATGGAAGAGGATATTAGACACTAATTTAAGCACCCTGCCATGGGACCCCATCTAACAAAATTTTCTTAGCAAAGGACATTAAAGGTCCTGGCAATTTTTTGTTCTGACAGCTAATGGATGTTTATTGTAAGTACTGAATTTAGCAAGCCTCTTAACTTGCTGAATCATACCTCTGTGGAAGGTCAAGTCTTATTCCTGGACCCATCAATCTCCAACCAGGTCTTCAAATTCCTGCTGCTTCATGAAATTAATCTGCAACATCACCTAACCTTTACCAACTACTCACACTTTGTTACTATTAGATTTTCCTGAATTGATTTTACATCTTTATTACAATCCACACAGGGAAAAAGAGAGCAACCACTACTCTCCCTCTTTCCTTTCTGTAACAGCAGTCCATTGCCTTTTTTTTATCCTTACAAGACTTGCAGTAACAGTACTATGGCATTTATCAAGATCCTCAAGCGATGACTGAACTTAGGTACTTTATTACAGCAGTGATCTATTCAGCCCACAGTGTGGGAGGTTGCCTTTTTATTTGATGAATTTCTGCATTTCTTTTCACAGTTTTATTTCTCACGTGAAAAGACTCCCATATTGCATGGCTATTTATTTTCTCTTTAAAAAAAAATCTAGATAAATAAATAATTATGGTCAACTAGTTTTTCCTACAAACTTATATTAACCCTACACAGTGATCGTTTCAGTTATGCAATGCAATTGTAACTCCAACATGGGAGAAAAGGCATGAAGACAAGAACATGATTTGAGGAATTGTCTCCACTAAAGACATCAGCTCTTCTAGAAGTGCCTGTGAATCACTTCATCATGAGTATCATAACAACCAACATTGGGTTGAATGAGGTCTTGTCTTCTGGAGCTGGGTGGTAACACAGACTCACATGCTTTCAGAGTATTTTGCTTTACAAAGATATTTAACTGACCAATGAACAAATTCCTCATACTTCAGAAAGTTAGCCTAAGCCACAAAATGCAGTGGCAGTATAAAAGAAATGGTTGACTTTTGCAAAGTAAGCATTGCCTTTGATCTTGTCTGCTGCAAATTCAGTTACTCCACATCACTCCTGGAGAGCTGTTGTGTGTTGCTGGAAACAAGAACAAGGTATCTATGTCCACATTTCATGTAGGAGGTGATCCCTGCATTTGGCTCTCCCAAGCATTTGATGCTATTTCAGATTACAGAAAAGTATTAAAGGAAAAAAAGGAAATGCTGATTAAAAAAGCAAAGGAAAAAAATATGTACATGCCTAATAAATATATTTTAAGATTAGCTCTTCCTAGTCTGCCATATTTCCAGTACAGTTTTTTAAGCAGTTCTATTATTTTACTTTTCCTGCTACCTACACCTCCACAAGCATAATGAATAGAACACAGTAAAAATAAAGCTTTGCAGCACAGCATGATATTCTGAGCACAGATTTACGTATTCACCACAGCTTTTAGATATTTTCCTGCTCTTTCAGTCTTTTAAATACATTCCAGTTTGCTGCAAAGGCAAATATCTAATATTTGCATTTTCATTTTTTGTTCATTTTACTACAACTTTACATTACTCAAACAGTGCTGGTAATTTCATCTTATTATATGCTTCAGTTGCCTTGAAGAGGAGTATAAGATTTTTCCCAAAGTCAGTATATCAGCCAGCAGCATCCCAAGCTGGAGAATCAGATGTTTCTGAAACTGTTCTGAATTCAAATGCTTCGCCCAAAACCTGGGTGCCACCATAATATACTTTTTTTGATTTACTGATACCGAATATGCTCTCTGGTCATCTTTTTTCCCTTTCCTCTACCAAGAGAGTTACCTGAAGCTGAGATTAGTGTTAACTCTAATCATCAGCCTATGCATTAAAATCTTTTCTCCTATGAGGCTGATGCTTACTACTCAACTTGTCTAATCTGTCAGAGGGTGCAATGCAAAAGAGTGCACCTCATTAGCTGCTAGCCCATCATCTTCACATTACAATGAAAACAATGACTGGGAAGTAATCCAATTTCACTCTGCATCTCATGTACTCCGTGGCTGTTCTCCCTGAGCTAGGCTAACTTGCCAAAAGGTAACGAGAGCAGTTTGAGTTTTCAGGAAAGTTAAAACTGGGGAACAATGTATAACCCAAGATAACACAAATTAAATGTGGCCAAAGGAGTGAGTCTGAACATAAAGTCAGGTGTGCAGGGCAAAGTTAATGTAAAGAGGATTGGGGTATCCTCCAGCTTAACTAGACACATATGTTACAAAGTACTAAACATTGCTGCAAAGCAACTGCACCAAACAAAAGTAAAATTCTTTGAGAAGGGAAACAAGGCAAACATGCATAAAATGCTATTATGCACATCTAAAAGAAGAAAAAGAAATGTCAGCAATGAGGCCAAACATATACACCCCACAGCTCAAGCAACACTAAACACACACAAAACCAACCACCATGGTATAGGGAGAAAATGCTTGTATCAACATATAAGCTGTATATAAATAGATAAATAAATAAATCGAATCATGAGAAGATCCCTTCTCTATATTTTTTTCCAGCTATCCCTAGTGACAACACATACTCCTCTCCATGCAGTTCCAAACAATTTATGTGGCACTTGGCCACATCATGAAACCCCATCAAAAGCTGGAGCATCTCACCAGGAAAGTGCTGATCGTGGCCCTGCAGAGAGCAAGAGCTGCATTTCAGGGGTGCCCATGCTTCCCAGCCCTCACTGGAATCCAAGGCATTCCCACGTCACTTTGGAAAGGTCACAGTCCCTCAGGCCTGGTGGCTGGAAACATTTATGGGCTACCATGGCTTTCCAACAGCCTGTCAAAATTTAATTGATGATGGGCAGTCATCTGCATGTCACATCCCATGTCTCTGCACAGCAGAGAGTTACTGGCAGCTCCTGAGGACCAGTGACAAGCTAGGAGATTTATCACTTTATCACCTGGTTTTAGCATTTTCAGTTGCCAAATATTATTGGTCTTTTTTTTCAAACTATAAATGCCATTTTCCTATTTTAGATTTTTTTTTTTGCTATTAAGCAAAATAAAAATCCCTTTTTTATAAACTTATCAATTGAATATTTGCACTTTATATGGCCACTATATTTTTTAAAATGAGAATTTAATGCTGCACAGCTACAGCACAGGTTTGTGTATACACAAGGACAATTAAGTGCTCTCTGAAGGACTTCTGAAGAAGCCTTAAATCAGTTATTCTGCTTTAAGGAGGTAAGCTTCCTTTAGGAAAAAAAAAAGTCTATTATTCTCAACTTTGAGGAAACAAAATTAATGTCTTCAATATGAAAAAAAGATTTAAAAAACCATCTTCCATACAAATTGATTATATTTTTAGAAGTAATAAGTCTTACCTAGGAGAACTATCTATCTTTCACATTACATGAACTCTCATTCGGAACAAACATGAGGAATAACCCACTCCATCAACATAACCAAGAAAATTTCTTTTGCATTCTTCATAGTCAAGTCTGCCAAAGGCTACAGGATAGAACATAACAGCAGCATACAATGCATAACAATTTCACAATCTCCAAAATTTTTTACTACAACGTAAGTCTGGAAATATGTAAGGCTTCAGCCTTTAACTCTTTTGTAGATTGTTCATTATTCCCTTTTCGCCTCTAAATCAGTAGCCACATTTCCACTGCACTTAAGCTATAACCAGCATGGATTTGACATATTCCCATATTCAATTAACTTTCCTATTACCAACAATATGAAAATATTTTTTAAAATGTATACATATTTTATATGTATATATATACAATATTAATGCATGCTCCTTGCCTATTGGGCCTAAGAGGAAAGCAAGCATCTTTTGTTAACCTGCACTTCATAAGCTTTGCTAGTTTCTCAGGAAAGCACCCAACTTGTCAATGCTCAAATACAACTTTCCTGACCACTTAAGCATGGCTTGGAACATGCAGTGATACCACTAAACCTTAAATTCACACGTTTTTCTTGGCTTCAATCCTTCCTGAAATGTCCTTGGTGTAAGTTCATTTATCCCATGCACTGAAATACTCCCTTGTGAAATACCCATTTTAAATACAAACTGAATTCATAACTACAAAGTAACAACTTATAAAGAGGTCAGGAAAAGCATTGAAGCCTCTTTTTCAAGCAGATGGCATACTTTCTCAAACAAATAAAAATCATAAATTAAATAACACTTATTAACTTGGAAATTTTCCCCATAGCTTGATATCCAGGATAAAAAGTCTTTGCTCTAAATCTGCACATACAATTTTTCCAATCTTACCACTATGAATACTCCTTAAAATAGAACATCAGAATTTAGCTTGCTTAATTAATGTGACTAGAAGGCAACTGTAACACTTATTATAGCCTAGTAATTATAAAAAACTAAAGTTGTAAAAATTTTTAGGACACTTTTGAGACTAGATCCATACTAGCAAATTAAACACCAGCCAGGTGTTCATGGGGAGCAGAAGAAAATCCCTCTCCCTCCATTCCAAGTTTTTAATGGAGATATCTCTAGCTTGCTCTCAAGGCCATGCCAGCTGCCCACCTCCCAGGCAATTCTCAGGCACAGTTCAGGGGGAGCATGGGTCATCCACCTTTCCCAACAGAGCTTGGCTGTAGCCCAATATGGAGAAAAAGAATTTCAGACCATGAATGAAGGCTCCTCTACGGCAGTGGGCATCAGTGTCACAGAATTGTCCCAATCATGCTCATTTACTGGCATTGATGTAACCGCAAAACTTTGCCTCAACTTTTTAATCCATGTTTCAATGTATTATAGTGACTGTCCTGAACTCCCTACCTTTAATCCTGGCAAACATCAATCATGCTGACTGCTGCATTCTGGAAAAGGGAATGCCTTCCCAAGACAAGCGAGGTACTGTGAGGCCAGGCAACAAAGGGACACAGAGCATATCAGATATATCACAGTTACTCTGAGGCAAATGTCAGATGTGCCTCGAAGCACAGTGCTTGCTGAAAGAAGAGTTAGCTACATCCCATTTCACCACTGAGCACGAGCAGGCACATGAGGCAGCTAATACAGACTGGCTCATGCACTGTAATCTCTCATTTTATCTTAGTCTAGAGCAACTTGTCCTTTTGCAACACCACACAGCAATTACAGTCCTTTCAGATGCAGACAGGCAGTATTAAACCCGTGATGCTTGCGAGGCTGGGCATTTCTGAATGGCAGAAGTGATCATGTGCCCCGGGTCTTACTGGATTACAGAGTACAAAACTCTCATACCCTATTGCAAGTGAGTCTGTAACTACCTCTGACCATGACTGGCCAACACCATCCTCTCCAACAGAGATGGAAGAGCCATTTCAGCTGCCTTGGGCAAGCAGCAGCTGAAACACTGTTCTCCTGAACTGAACATCTGATCCAGCAGCTCAGCCCAAAGTGTGCTGCTTGTACCAATTGCTTGGCTGTTCAGAGTTCACATGACCTTGCTGCTGCACTTAGTCCCCTGCACACCTATCCTGGAAGTGAGAGGAAGATGCAAAAACTGTTCTCCTGGAGTGAGCCCTGATGTTCAGCTGGAGGAAAAGGTTACCAGACAGCTGGCATCTTGGCAGGATTAACTAGGTTATGCACTTTAAGATAATCTGTGAAGACACAGCTGTGCTGCCTTAGCTTCCACATACCAAAGCAGAGGAGGCAATAGTCAGTAAAAGAGATTAGAATCTTGTGAACATTAGACCTGTATTTATTTCTTCTGTACTAAATGTGGTTCTAAAAAGGGAGGTTTTAGATGAAAATTCATCACTCAGAAATGAACCACAGGATTTTCATGATTGTGGTGAAATGCCGTTGCTTGGAGACTCAGGTGGAAATTTGTCACTGAAGAACTACCAAAAATAGCTCAAGTGATATTTCATTTAGCATGAGGTCATGAAGGCAACATTCATGCAAAGGGAGATCCATAAATTTCAAAATCACAGGATCCCAAGCTGACCCTGCAGCAATGGGCTTTTTGACAGCTAGGAGAAGCTTTAGTATCATGACATAACGACAACATGCAGAAAAACTATCATTGACAAGCTGAAGTGTAATTTAAAAAAAAAATAAGAAAAATAAAAAAAAGTTGCTTGCAATGAAACAAATAGTCAAGGACTGTCAGTAATGAAGTCTACATGAGACTGTACAAGACCATGCAAGAATCTCTTCCATACTTCAACACATAACTTCAGTCTCTTCTGTCAGATGATCCCCCTCTCTAAACTAAAACATCCTGGGCTATATACAGCAGTTCCTATCCAGACCACGACAAGGAAATATATTGGCAGCCACAAGGACAGAATAAACTCATCTCTTGTCCGCTTGAAAAACTCAAACTTTCCTTCCTGAGCAACACGGTACTGCAAAGAAATCTCTGCAAAGATACCTCGTTTAAGGAATATGTAACAATATTAGAAACAACCATTCCACACTGAGAGAAATAAAACATTGTATCAGGCAGGGAGGGAAGGAGTGATGCAGCACCAAGGTGTTTATTAGCCCTGCTGAAGGAAAGCCACTGCTGCAGAGTCATCAGCCCCTAGAGCTGTCTTAAAGCCCTTAAGGGCACATTTCAAAACACCTGGAGGATCTGAATCAGCTACTGCCCCCAGGCTGGCCCTGCTCAGAGGTCATGGGTCTGGGGGCAGCGTGTCCACCAGCCTTGTTATCACACTGGGCACCCTGTCTCTTGGAGACCACACTGTGCTCACTGCTCCCCAAGCTTCTCAGAGTTTCCATTTTCATAGCCAGATGACAGCACAGAAGGTGCTATGGAGAAGGGAAATCTCAGTTATCTTCCAAATCTTCACCACTGTTTTCATAAATACTGCTTGGACTGCCTGCCATAGCCTGATTCTGCTGGAATTTTTATAGAGTTTCCTATCACAGATCACTGTGTGAATCCTCTCTTCTCAATGGAGTGGAGAAGAGAGTGCTTTCAATGAAGACGGTTGCATAACCTCTCTTGATATTCTTCTTGTTGACAGCTCTACCTTTCATATGGGTTTTCACAGTGGAGTAAATTAGTGGAATTTCTTTGGCTCTGGCTCTTTGTGACAATGTTACCATACCGGAGAGTACAGCTCAGTGTTTCATCCTATCCTTCAAATTTTTATAGATATAAACAACAATAAACAAAAAGCAACCTTAGAAGCAAAGACCAGAACCTACACTTTTCTCTCCTGCATGCTAATCTGTAACTTGCTTTCCTTTCAGCCTTTTTACTCCTACATGTTCACCCAGTAACTCAGCTTTAAAATAAAATCATTATATTCCTACCCAAATAGCAAAAAATACTCCTGTCATTCTAGCTGCAGATAATCAAAACTCTTCCTGCTCAGAGAGGCCTAAAAATACACCTAACTCTCAAATCACTGTTATTCTTATGCAAATTCATACAGAAGCAGCATTCAGTTTTGGATTAGGTTACCCTGGTTAGCAAACCACAGGAAACATTCAGGCAGTTTGCTATCTGACCTTTGGCATATGGTGAACACTAGGCAGAGGACAAGAGCATCACCTCTGGGTAGGCAGCATTTCTGAGAAGACACAGATACACTAATACTCCTCATAAATTCAGATACCCAAAGAATATGGCAGTGGTGGAAAGCAGCTAACCTGGACCACTGCATTTAACATCCTGACTTAGGCAGGATTTAGGACTGGATTTTGTCCTTTGTCTTCTATATAGTTTTGTTACATATGCCTGTATGCCAGACATCACTGAGTTTGCACTAAGGCTTTAGTACCTCTCAGACTTCATTTCCTGGCTGCACCAGACAAAGGAGCTTTCTGTACACAGGGTGGCCTGAGGGCTGGGCATTAAATCAGCATAGCAACACACTCCAGAGCATTTCTTACAAGAGTCACAGTATTTTCCAAACGTTAATTACGTTTCCAACTAGCAATACTTATGCATAAAGTGTGAGCCTCTCCTAGCTCCTAAGGGAGTTCTTCCCTTAGTGTCTTGTTGAAGTCACTTTTTAGAACCTTTTAAGTTGTGCAGTGAGCTCATTCTATGGCTAGTCCTTCTCCATCACTGGGTTGTTAGGTTAAAGTAATTAAGCACTGCTAATGAATATAATAAAAGCCATTATGTTCAAGCACACATTTGATCATTCTGTCAAGTCATCACACAAGGCAGCACATTAAACAGGATGGAATATAACACAGCCTGCCAGGAAGGTACAGAAAGCCAGGCAGGTGTAAACCACACTCTAATAGGAAAAGATGCCATACCATGAGGCCAGGAAAGATGACAAAATTACAAACTAAGAAATTATAGACCATTGACAAACAACTAGGTGAAGCAGAAGATGGGTCTGCACAGAACTGTCATGCTGCTGGGGGTGGTGGGTCCTTCTCATGGAGGGGCAGCAGGGCAAGGTCTGGCAGCCAGAGCCCACCCCACCACCACAGCCAGGGACACCAGGGCAGCTCCAGGCACTGGGAGTCTTTCTGGGCATGGGCTGAGGCTGAGCCTGGCCATGGGCCCACAGGTGGAACCCAGCAGTGCCAGGCTGCAGGGACCAGCCCTGCTGGGGAATCACTGGAGGCTCATTCCCAGGGAGCTGGCATGGGCTCCATACTGTGGGACACTGGGGGAGCCCAGTGGGGTGGGCTGGGACATTCAAGCCCATTGCCAAAACCAACACTAACAGCAACTGTGATACCAATTTAAACATAAAAATAGTTTTACCCTGATGTCAAAAGCCCAGCATGTGAGATAAAATGCTCCACTTGCAGATAAAACTGTTGTCATACTAAAAATATCAGCAGCAACTGACACATGAATATTCCTGTTTACAAACTCACAGGAAGAACCAGATCATGAAAGATCCCACCCTTCACAAAGCAGCCGACAGTGTCCATCAGGAAACCTTCAGCATGGGCAAGACAATTGGGAGAAGAGGCAGATATAAATATGTAGTCACTGAAGTTAATAAAAATGTCATTCATGCCTTCCAAATCAGAAAAAAAATACTGCTAATTTAAAAAGGTTAAATCTTGAAATAATGATTCAGTCTTTGTTTTGATCAGTTGTTTCAAGATATAATTTAACAAGACATTTATCTGCATGATAACACAATGTACTGTCAGTATTTTGGACAAGACTGGGGATGACTAGCATTTAACAGTGAGGATTTCACTCCATATGTCTTCTTGTTCAAGTTTTACGGACATTTTAGAAGATCAGTATGTAGCTACCAAACAGTGAAAAACCCTAATGCAGTTAAGATTTCAAAATTACATTGGGTTTTTAAAAGGCCAGTAATAGTATCTTTAAATTACTTACATTAAAAATGACCAGGATTTATAGTTATAAAACAGAGTAAAGCATAACAGTCACATAGAAGCAGGAGACATTGAAACCAGAGCTACATTGAACAAATACATATCTTAACACGATAAAATGAGAAAACATTACGTACTAAGGGAAATTTTTGCTTTACAATATACATGTGCCCTTATTTCCTAAAATTTTCCCATCTGTTAGATGTACCACAGATATTGTTAGGTGATGGAGAGAAGTTCTAAAGTAATTTTTAGAAAAGGAAAGAGATTGCAATGTTAGGGAGTATAATTTATTCCGGTACCAGAAGGCTAGTAAACTAAATGTCCAGTGCCATCAAGTAAACAGGCACATGCTCCAAGAAAATTTTCTGGCATAGCAAAATTCTTAGTCAGATAGAAGCCCTAACCAAACAATGGTGGGAAAAAATCAGGATAAAAAAAGAAGCAGGAGACTTAGTAACTATCAATAGTAAATAAGAATCATGATACAAAATCAGACAATAACACACATGTTCATGGATGATCAGAATCAGGGAGGTGGTGAGAATAGACAAGCCACTGCAAAGGCTGAGTATCTGAATGAATTTTTTACTGAGAAAGGACCTAGGCTTCAAGGCAATAATTTGTTTTTCCTTTCCCCACAGCCTCCTTTACAGAAAAATTACTAAGTTTCATCACAGGAAGAAGTCTCAAAGAATAAATTACTTAGACATGAAACCTAAGCACATCCACCAACAAGCAGCATACATAGCCATCTACTGCCAACTAACTACAAATTCAGAATGGACTTAAGGTATCAGAGAAAAAACAAACAAACAAACAAAAAACGATTTACAAAAACCTACACTAAAATAGGTCACTGTTGTCCAGATAATTTGTAAGAAATAAATGAAAAAGCTTGAGAGATTACTGGTGTAGCTCTGGTCAGTTCCACCAAGAGTAACTGGAAAGCATAAATTAAAACAAACAAAACCAAACCTAAAATATGAGAACAATGCTCATAATGGAAAAATGTGATGTAATGTAATATAATGTTCTGTAATGGAATGGAAAAGACCTCCAAAATCACTGACATCAATCTTAAAATTAACACTGAACCATGTCCCCAAGTGTCACATCTATATGTCTCTTGAATTCCTTGAGGGGCGGTGACTCCGCCACTTCCCTAGGCAGCCTGTTCCCATAATTTCTGTCACGATAAATCAAATTCCTCCATAATTGTTTGATTTCATCTGAGTTAAAAACAAAAACAGCTATGTTTATGGCTGTGTGTATGTATGTATATATACATGTATGTATGTGTGTGTGTGCGTGTACACATATAAATACAAGGAAATTTGACTCATATTTACAAAAAATAACGAAAAATCAAGAAGGATATAGGGCACAATCCTTTTGCAGCCTGAAAAATTACTTACAGAATAATAAATTCTTGAATCTTGACTGTCTTCCAACGTGAGAAAATGGAGTGGTTTTCCAGAAGCCAACAATGTATTGTACATTTACTAAAGAGCTGGAGAAGGCAGCAAACAAAAACATTCAGTCTTGTCTGATGATACCAATGTGTTCAGATTAGGAGAACTCCAAAATGTTAAGACTCAGACTTACTTACTGAAACTAGGAGGATTATTAGAAATTGAAAGATAGGAAATATGATTAAAAAGTTCAAAAAAAACGCAACAAAATTAAAAACAGACAATAAGCATCTCTGAACTGCCAAAACTATCAGTGGAAAACTCTCCGTTAACTGCATACAAATCAATAAATCTCATACTAGGTATTGGAGAACTACCTAAAAGAAAAAAACTCCAAGGGAATTCTTAAAATCATATCAAAGATATACTACATAAAACAGTAATGCAACAAAAGTACTACATTCAATCACATTCACATCACAAAGTACATCAATAGTAGAAGCTCTGAAGAATATGTACAGCCATTAAATGCTTTAGTACCATGGCATGGAAAGAACTTGCAGATGCTGAGATTTTTAATCTTGAAATATTGAAGTAAAAACATTTTAACTGAAAAAAATTGTGGAAATACAAAAATATTAATTAGACTCTCTTTTGCTACGCTGACAAAATCAAATTGCAAGCAGACTCCATTATTTCATATAGCACCTTGGTCAACAGTAACTGCTAGTCATCAATACAAATACTGTGATAATCTGTTTATTTACTCAGAATAAAGAAAGCAAATAAATGAAACTAAAATTATTTATCAGCCAAGTCATTAAGCCAACACATGGAAAACAAATCTTTGGCTTTTCAAATGCAGTTAAGATGCAGAAAATGTCTCTGTGTATTTCATAATTAACAGCAGGGCGGGAACATTTGCTTTCGCTGGCAGTGCAAAGCCAGACTGACTCTCTGACCCTGAGCAGCAATGCTCACACACCCAGGTACCAGTCAGAGTTCTGAAGCCAGGAGCAAAAGAAACATTTCAGAAGTGATCTGTCTGTCCCCTTGGTGGTGTCCTCTCTCTCTGCACTTTCCCTGACAGGGATTAAACCAGCCTTGAATTTCTCTGACAGTAGGACACGAGCACGTCAGTGCATGACCTGATACTCAAATTCCAGTCAGGTTTGATCCTGACTCTAGGAACTCAAGTTCACAGCAGGAACGAGCACATGGCCTGAGAAATCTCATTCAACACACACAGTTTTTAAATTTCATTATAAGGAAAAGCTCAAAGATGTCTCAACAGCTTTAACTACAGTTTGGGGAGTGAAGCCCACACTGCTTCCTAGACTAGAGCCACTGCTCAAGTGCTCTCTGTGCCAGTGGCAGCAGAAGGAGAAGGGAATAGAGGACTTCTCTTTTTCCACCATGAGAGGGAGGGGACCAGCCTGATAAAGAAGTACAATTCAACTCCACGAGAAGCACTGCAAAGGAAATCCATCTCCTGCCTGCAGGCCCCCTGCCTGCAGGCCCACAAGGAATCTAACCTACAGCTAAAATTTAACTTAAAAGATAATGAAGGAAAGAAGAAAGGGGAACCAAAGGTAGAGGGTCTTCCAGATGCTAGGAACACAGTCTTTTTGAAAAAAACAAAAGCTTCCCCCAACCTCCAATGAAGAAGTATTCCCAAAAAAAGCCAAATGCTCAAAGATCAGAAGTGAGTAGACTCAAAGTGTATTAGATAAGGAAATGCAAAGAGAAAAAAAAAAAAAAAACAGTATCCAGAACAAATTATACAAAGATCCATCAACAATTCAGTCATACACCCAGACCTGCAACAGATGATTCACAGCGTTGCCACTGAAATGGCTACAAAAATCTAGGCACGAAATTCAAAGGACATTTCAAGCTTAGAATAATCACTCACTTGCTATTGTTATTTAATCAAATCCTTATATTTGGTACTAAAATGCAAATTATTGGAGAGACACAAGCTCTCAAAGTGTAAACTTAATCCTTTAAATTCTCCTGAGTATTATGTTGTTCCCAAAGCAAAAAAATGCTTCAGTACAACAGTCAAAGTATCAAGGCATAAACATGTATTGTTCCTAGGATACTAATATAATCTTTATAAATTAGATTGTAACTGTTTGATGCTGCTCAGTCCTACCATACACCCACTTTAAACAGCATGTTGGATGGCTGGACTCAGTGTAATCCAAGATCTGAAGGAAATGTATATCCATGAGAAAGCAAAAATAAATGTAAGTAGAAACATACAAGGTCTGCAAGAACCAATGTGATTTCATTTAATACAATTTGCAACAGCAGAAAATGAGAATTTGGGTGAATATTCTCAGAGGTAGCATAGATCTGGCCTCACAGGAACTATATGGATTTCATTAACATGGGCTCTATTTTGAAATATTGAAAAAAAAAACAGAGTGCAAAAATATCCAGTTGAGCATGGTAAAATCATAAGGTAATTTCATCAAGAGACCTAATCAACTTTGGCTTTCTTCCTGTGGCTCATCTGTGTCTGTTCTTCTCTACTTTAAAGAGATACTGAGCCAAAGCCTGCTTTAACTCCAGTGTAAACTGGAGGTGGACAAAATTTTCCAGCAAAGCAAAATGAAAACCTACCCAAAACCACAACATTTTTTTATCAGCAATTGCTTTGTTACAAACTAAGAGGGTAGAAGGCATAAAGCCTAACAAGTCTGCTCTATGGAGAAAATTTCAATATGTTTGAAATGTATGTTCTTTTTAATTCATAAATCAACTTTCTTTCTAAAAATTAGCATTACTTTTTCTCCAGAGAAGACTGAAGAACAGTCTATTTAAAACATTTCAAAAACAGAATTTTAAATGCAGAACTGATCTGAAATACATGGTATTATGAAATGGTNACACAGAGGGTAATCTGATCAGGCAGAAGCAAAGTCTATGAGCAGACTTTGACAGGATATCCATTTCAGTACCCAGGAAGAGACTTTCTGGAACTTCTCTGTTCACCCATAGTCTCATCTGCAAAATGCCCAAAACATGCCTCTGAAAGCTGTACACAAAGTCAGACTTTCACCCATTTTGTAAACTAAAACATACACACATCTCTCTAATCCCAGTGTAGAAGAGATCTACTAATTTTAGATCCACGTGGTGCCAAGTGTCATAGCTGTCAGATAGCTGGATACCTGAACCTCAGGCCAAACTAATTTAGTTTTCCAACACAATTAGGCTATGAACCCCATTTAACTGCTGATCTGTATTTATACGCATTGCAGAACACATCATTAAATACTGTAATTTCACATATTAACTACAAAACTGAACAATGAAGGTATGTTTAAAAGCAAACCAAGTTCAAAAGGGCCATGTGGCTATAATCAAGAGCAGATTTTGGCCTATGCCACTGGAAAGCCCATCAGAGACCTAATCCTCCTTGTCTTACAGAAATAGCTACACTAATTGTGTGATTGCAAGGTCCAGAATTTAACCCTCAATACATTTGCCTAGAATCTTCACCCTTTCACAGATTTATTGGCAGCTATTGTCATTTTGTACAAAATCCAAGGAATTAATAGATTAACACTCCACAGCAAAATGCTGTACTCACCAGGTAAAATAAAATTAAATCTGGAGCCACGCTGACTTGCTTTTAATGCAGCTACAGCCAAATTGGAATTCCCTACAGGAGGCCTGACTTTAGGAGGAATATGCCTTATCAAAGGATCAACTATTACTTGGGCCCCAGTCTTGGGAAGAGCCTTGAGTGGGTGGGTGGGTTTCCAAAGCCAGGCTTTCCCCCACAAAAGCACCGAGTCTGCCTACATAGATCAACTTGTAAGATCTGGCTGTTAACATGCCCTTCAGGATTTGACCAGCAGACTGAAGTGTCTTTGTAAGCATTGTTTCACCTGTTTGAAAGCTGGGCTGACTGGAAGCATTCAGTACACGAATATTTTCACCCACTACAGAAAAACAAGGCTTTGTTAAATTAAACGGCTTTAATGATGTTTTACAGGAAACATTTCAGGCATGCAGCAATAAGCTGCATTCATATTTGACATTTACAAAACGTCATTATTTTAAGCCTGAACTTATAAAATACTTGCACTTAAATTCAAGCATGTGAATAAGCCCATTTTTATTTTACAAAGTAGTTAATTCCAAGTACATGTTGAAATGGTGGAATAAACTCCTCAAATCAGGCTTGTTTTAAACAGTGTAAAGGAAAAATAATAAAGCATAAATCTGGTTTTCAAGCAAAATACCACTAGAAATTAGCCAAGTTGATCACAGAAAACAATTATTAACACCTCAACCAGAAATATAGATTGAGACAAAATAAACCTTTTAACTCAATAGTGACTGAAGTTCTTTGTCCTTTTTTCCTCCCCTCATACCTGACCACCTCTTGGCTTTCATCCTAAAAAATAAATTATGGAATATTGCTATGAGCTCTACTTAAAAGATGTCGCTGACTCAGTGGGAATTGGGGAGTAGCAGAAAAGCAAAGAAGCAGACCTTTGATGTCTTCTCCAATTCACATACAAAAGATATTTGATTCAGTGGCCAAATTCTGTCTGCCTTAGTCAACCAAACAGGTATCTATTAAAATCATGGAGAAGCCACCACAGTTTATGTATCCCATCAAACCCAGCTTCAGAAAATGCTGCCAAATCTCAAGGCTTTTACACAAACAAACGTGACTGAATGGCCCAACATTCAGGTTCTTTCTATTTTACTCCAAGGCCTCTTCCCTTTAGCTCAAGTGAACACCTCAGACAAGTCAAATCAGCAAGATCTGGTTCACATTTAAGATGAATGTACTCAAGCAAATATCCCATCCCCAAGCCCTTTAAAAGTCAGAACTTCTGCTTTAAATAAGAAGGAATATTGAAACAGAGTAAAACTTCAGGTCTTACATTTTAGGTGGCCCAAGTTGACCAGTAATTTTGTCCAACTTCAGACAGCACAAAAGCTATTACGTTTCCATCCCTAACTGAAGACGTTTTCTGTTGGCTACAAGTCTTCCTTCCCAGGAGGGTAACCTGCTGTAGGAAATGTGCTAGGAACACGGGAAAGAACAGGGTTGTCTTGCTGAAGATTGGCACAGTGGGAAAGAAAGGATTAGGTGACATGCAGCTGGATAATCCACAACTGCCAAAATTATTTTCCCATTTGAAAAAAAAAAAAAAAGTGATCAAGCCCAAGGCTATATACTACCAGCACCTGAAAAGAGGTCAAAGAAAAACCATCCATAGTGGAAACCACCCAATCAATTACTCACTTCAGGATTTCCTGCTGCATTCAAAATCAGAACCCTGAAGCAGAAGATCCAATTAGTTCACAGCTGAGAGCCCAGAAGAGCATGATTTCTGCTGATGAAAAATTCAGCTCCCCAACTTCAAAGCATAAATAAGGAAATCCAGAAATTCACATATTCCAGAGCCAGGAGCATCTATCATGGCCCCTGCTATCTTTGCTCTATGAAGTCACCTCTGAAGAAGAATATCCCTGGACTAAATCTGATACCTAACACATTTAGGAGCCCCCAAATTCCCAAAATAAATTTTCAGGTTTTTCAAATAAAAACCATTCTGTGCAAATGCTCCCTTCTTGAAGTCCAAAGGAGCTGGACAACAGGCATCTATTGTTTCTATCTTAATTCAAAACCTGTACCCAATGTCAGAACAGCTTTACTTGACACTGCCCTCAATCAATCATTAGAACAAATCACATTGTCTCTGAACCCTACACAGACAACAAAATGCATCAGATGACCTGCTAGCTCTCGTCCATCTCCAGTGTCTTTGTTCTCAGAATACAGAACCAGAGCTGTTTGCTGTGCTTCAGCTGAATGTGTAGTATTACAGATCTTTTGAAAGCAAGAGAGCAATGCCAACAGCGCAGAATGTACCAAAGTTTAACAACCCAACCTGAGTTTTGCTGTCTCCCAGGCTTACCCCTCCTTCCTACAGACACAAGGGCTATGCAGCAAGCCCAAAGTACCCAAAGGAAGCACTAATCAGGCACCCATTGCAACCAAAGATTCATGAGACACCTTTCCTAGCATTAGCAACAATTTAGTGAAGTCCCTGAACTGCAAGACTCTTTTTCTAACAGATCTGTTTCCTGTAGATGTATATGTATAAATGTACAGCATTAAAAGCTCTGCACAGCCCAGATAACCCTATCTACTTCAAATTTCAAGGGCTTACATAGTTAAAGAATGTTGTTGAATACCTATGATTTATTCAACACTTTACTCCATGAGTTAGCTCTGTAGTCATGCTGCCATTAACAGATGTACCCCTGTCAAAAATCATGTCAAAATGGAGATAACCCAGTTACATAATTGTTCAAAATCTTTCAGAAAAGGCTTGTTGCAACTGCTATTCAAATAAAAATTTACTACCTGAACTGAACAATACATTAGAGTGACCATTTCAGAGGGATGATATATTTACATATATAAACTTGATTCTCAGTTTATTACTTCAGATTTATAGCAGAGGAAATCTAATGAACATACTGCACTCACAGCTTAAAATCACAATCTTCAAATATTTAATGCTCAAATAACAATGGCACCAAGCAATGCATTCCTATGCCATATGACAGAGATGGCATTTAATGCTTTAAAAATGAAAAGTATATGAAATAGGATTTTCTTATTTATCAAAAAGGCTACAGCTAACAATTTCATTACATTTTGTTCCCAGGCAACCATGAGGTAACTTACAGAGCACCAAGAATAATTTTTGAAGTTCTTTACAGCCTCCCAGAGAACTCAAATACAATTTTTGAGAAAATATTGAATCTCAATTATATTAACAAATATTTGTATGATTTCTCATATAGCTATTTAGTCATAAACAAGCTGTGAAATATGTAAAATAATTCAATAAAAAAACTATGCTAGATGTTTTATTGCCACTCTCATAATAGAGGATTTGCCTTTGAATTCTTAGAGGTGCTACCAACAAAGAAGCAATTTTTTCCCCTGAATAAGTAGCTGGATTTAACCTGATTTCTAAAACATCTGATATAATGTGACTTTTTTTCCTCCATCAAAATGCTTTAGAAATACTGCCAAATAATTACTAATCGAGAAAAAAAACAAAAAAACAAGTTGACAGCCAGCAACTGAGCTGACCAAGGATCAGAAAACAACACTCTCTTCTCCCATAGCAAACAGCACTTCAGTGGTATGTCAGATTTAGCAAACAGTTGCCTAATTATTTACTGTCACAGCCAGAGACACGATCAGCAGACAGAATTTGGAGACACACAAATATCCAGCATTCAATTTTTAAAACAACAAGGTACTTGGTATTGCATGATCTTCAAAATCTGCAGCCTACTTTGGAAACAGAAACAGAAGAAGAGTACATTTTCACTTTTCTACGTTTGCAAAGGGCAGCTTTTATCTTCCTAAGTCAAACTGCCCGAACATCTTAATGATGCAGCATCATACGATCCCAAGCCTTCCAAGACAGGCAGTGAATTTTGTACAGCTGACTCTGCTAGTTACAGTACTCAACAGCTAGGACATAGATAATTTGGCACCCTGATAATGGCCTAGATGAGTATGAAGCATTCTGCAGACTGTAAAAAAGAAAAAAAAGAAAAAAAGAAAAAAAGAAAAAAGAAAAAAGAAAAAAAGAAAAAAAGAAAAAAAGAAAAAAGAAAAAAGAAAAAAGAAAAAAGAAAAAAGAAAAAAGAAAAAAGAAAAAAGAAAAAAGAAAAAAAGAAAAAAAGAAAAAAAGAAAAAAAAGAACAATCAGCATTAAAATTATAGATTGAAGCTCGATTTATAAAGCAAACATAGTTCACATTTGATGAAGAAATTTACTGAAGGAGGTGTTTACAAAACTGAGATATTCAGAGAAATGGCACTCCCTCTTCAAAGCCTATATTGTAGCAATTCTTTTCTGATTAGATCAGCTCCCATAGCAAGTCATCAGAACAACAATCGCTGTAGTGAAGTCATACTACTGGGACTCGAATGGGAGATCATGACTGGCTTGAAAACACATTTTAGAAAGTAATGTGCTTTCCAGATTTCTAATACATCTTAATTAAAACAAGATCAAACCTTTACCTTTGCTCCAGATGGCTGAATAAAGTCTACCTTGAGCAGCAAAACACAGCATACCAATATACAAATTATGACACTAAAAACAAAGACAACAGACACTGGATCCTTCCAAATAATTTCAGGATCCAGGGGGTCACTGAAAATGCCATATGAATGGACTTTGTGTTACCCCCACAATGAGATATACTCAAATACTTCCAGAAAGTGGTTTATTTCTTACAGAGATATAAATTAGCTTTCAGAGTTTATTTAATTAAAATCCTATTGTTCCCCAACCTACAAAAACCAGACCTTTCAGTCCCATTCCTGATAAAACACCCATTGAAATAGGGGAAATTGGGCCTAATCTCTTTCCCAGGTTTTTAAGCAAGTAATTGGTACGAGAAGGAACCTTATTAAACCTAATTCTAGCAGGAAATAAAAGGTGATTCAAAGCAGAAAAACAAGCTTTCTCAGTGTTTATTTAAAAAGTAAACAGCCTACTAGCTCCAAAATTTTGCACAAATCAGATCAGCTGCATATAAATTGAGGACTTTAAAAAAAAAAAATGAGAGAATGGAATAAAGACGTGGTTTTGAAGATGATGGCAATCATCAAATGGTAATTATTTCTCAACCAAAATGCACTAATGTGTTTGAGTACAGAAACGGTGCACATGCTCCATTGCTGCATTGACACAATGGGCAACAGACACAAAGGAGTCATTAGTCAATACTGCTAATGACACATGAAATTGCAAGTGACACCAGTAAAAAGTACACTCAGACCCAACAAGTTCTCATAGTCAAAATAACCATCTGTTGAGGGTTTGTTATTCAAAACACTGCTACTAACAGCACAGAATAAATAAAATCAAGTATCAGTATCTTCAAATCAAGCTGTCATAAACTATGCCACTCCCATTCCCATCAGTGGAAACCATTTAACAAAAATCTTCAGGACTGATTGAAGACATACAGCTGAAAAACTTCAGATATGAAACCTAACATCTTATTCCCTAACATTACAAAAAGACTCAGCACTGCAAATGTCAGCATATGCTGTGACACGCTGTAAAAACTATTTCAGGGATGAAGGTTCAGTGTGAACAGTTAATTCCATCCCTTTCGCACTTGGATTAAAATCAGAGCTGTAACACTTTTGATAAGCTTCTTCAGATTTAGTACCAGCAAATGTACTGAAAAACAGCAGTGAATCATCCAAACCATCCCTTCCATCCCGATGTCCTTAAGAAATCAATGCAATTTACATTTCTAGCAGGATTAATTTAGCTGCGTGCATCTTCACCGTGATAAATGCCTTTTTCCTTATTTTTCAACGAAAAAACTCAGGTGCTACACGAACTAAGCTAATTCTTTACCCTAGCCTAAAAAACCAATTAAATAAATAAATAGGTAAAAATAAACCAAAGCTTTAAATATAAATGCACATCGAGACATAAATCCCTGTGTCCGCACTGCACTCGAAAAAGCGACTTTTAAACACGCGAGAGCGCCTATCACACACTGGTGAGGTGACACGGTATTTATAGCTATCGCACAAGCCGCCCACGTCCGCTGCCTCCAGACCGACCCTCGCAGGGACGCGGGGCCACCAATCCTCCCCACCTGGCTGCCAGCGCCTCCCGGGTCCGCAGTCGCCACACCCGGCGGGGCGAGCTGCCGGGCGGGCGCGGCGGGGAGCACTGCCCTACCTTTGTATCTCTCCAGGACATCCTCGTAGGCTTGCAGGTACTCCTGCTCCTCGGCGTAGAAATACGCGCCGGGAGAGAGGTAGCCAGCCATGGCCGGCAGCTAGCCCAGCCCTGCCCAGCCCTGCCCGCCTGTGCGGCTCCGGGCGGCCGGCAGCTCCGGGGATGGCACAAGAAAAGCCCCGGCAGCAGCCGGCGGGGGGCGGCGCTGCCAGCCCGGACGCAGAAACGCCCCCGCGGCCGCTCGGGTTTCGGTAGCCGCCCCTCGGAGGGCGGAGGGGCGGCACCAGCCCGGCGGCAGCCGCC